>JAAAWM010010091.1:0-33791 GCA_036873465.1 Thinopyrum obtusiflorum
TAAGACATGCATGGTCCTCAATTCAATATTTAAAATGAACAGGAAACTGAAACTTGAATATTAAGTCTAGTACTACAGTACATGCAAATGTTGCATTTAGGCGGAGCTATGTAGATTGTCGGGGGTTAACCCCTCGACCTTAGATAAATTTGTGAAGCTCTGTTTAGGATTGTTTAGATTATATTTGTCCCTATCGTAGCTCCCAAACACCGATTAGTTGTGCATCCCCCTCCTCCCCGAGATAATATCATCTGCCCCCACACCTTAGATGCTATATGCTGATACGAGTTGCTTGGAGCCTGTAGATCTGAGATATAGCAGCTCACGTGATGTCTTAATATTTTTACAGGAAACCTTAATGAGTTTAAGAATTGCACACAATTTGTACAAAAACTACTCAGATGCCCCTGGATCCCATATCCAACGACCTCGAAGCTCGTATCACCGTAGCATCTAAGATGAAGGAGGACATCATATTCTTATGTATGTAAGAATATCATGTGCTACCACACATTAGATGCTTTGGTGATACAAGCTCTTCGGAGCCGTTGGATTTGTGACCCGACAACTCCTCGGTGGTTCGAATGATTTTTTGCAGAAAAGCCCCCAAAGAGTTCAGCCACTGCTTACAAGCACAAAGACTGCTCAGATGCCATTGGATCTCAGATCAAACGACCTCGAAGCTCGTATCACCGTAGCATCCAAGCTGCGAGAGCACCTGATGTTTTCTCGCATGGGTGAATATGAGGTGCTCCCGCACCATAGATTCTATTGTGATACGAGTTCACGGAGATCTAACGGCCCACAGTAGGAGGTTTGAATGTTTTTGCAATATACGACTGAGAGAGTTTGGGAATTGCGCAGAAAGTACAAGTACTACGCATGTGCCATCTGATCACAGATCATACGACCTAGATGCTCGTATCATCGTAGCGGTTAATTAAGCTACGGGGAGCACCTAATATGAGCAACAGGGAGCCGTTGGATCCAAGATGCAGCGGCACACACAAGGCCTGAATGTTTTATTTGCAAAAAAACCTTTGAAGAGTTTGGAAATTGCGCATAATTACAAAGACTACTCCCAAGCCATTGGATCTCACTTCCAACGATGTAAAAACTCGTACGTATCACCATAGCATCTAAGCTGTGGGGTGGATGTGATATTCTATGCCGTTGTCATTTTTGTTCGTAAACTTGCAAAATACGTGTAACTCGTGCTGTTACTTGTCTAACCGCGCAAAGTATTTGTTCAAAAAAACCATCCTACACTGAAATATCGGAACAACACATGGGGGTCCCACTTGTCATTGATCAAATTTGGACCTGGGGGGGGGGGGGGGGGGGGGGGGGGGGGGGGGGGGGGGGGGGGGGGGGGGGGGGGGGGGGGGGGGGGGGGGGGGGGGGGGGGGGGGGGGGGGGGGGGGGGGGGGGGGAAAGCGTAAGTCGATAGCCTGAAACAACAATGGTTGTTGGCTTTGTCCCATAACTTGATTTTATACAGTATTACGTTGAGTAGAGTAGAGGGAGTGCCTCGTCAACAAGTGCATGACCGTTGACTCACTTACTGGTGGGTCCCAGGTCTGCGATCTCTCTCTTCTCTCCATCGTCTAACCTTTGCATGGGCACACACGAAGAGCGGTGCTAGCTTGCCGTGGTGTTATTACAACTAAAAAAAAAGCTTGGAAAATAGAAGAATCGCCTAGAACAAGAGACGTTGTGGCTGGTCGAGACGGAGCTAACCACACCTATCCTCCGTGCCATGTTAGCATGATGAAGGTGTGTGGCTAGTGGGGTGTTTTCGACCGACTGGCTGGGTCCCGAGGTCGAACCATAGGTACTACGTCTGATACAGTAAATTTTTAAACGCACATTTTTCCTCCGTGCCGAGACATGGCACACCCTACCGCGCGGTTTCAGGGTCCTCCCGGGTGGTGCACGCATATATTCTTCCTGACGTGGGACGCCCTACCGCGCGTTTTCGCCGAAGCAAGTAAATGAGTCATCAAATCACGAAAGACCACCTTTCCCGCCGAGTACATCAGTGAAGCACGGTGGCTAGCTAGTTGGGCTAGTTCGACCGATTAGCTAGGCCGCTGCCACATTTGTTTTTTCACCCCTTTTTTTATCTACTTGCCGGCAGGTAAATTTAAATATCCACCGCGGCGTTGCTCTGGTGTTTGAGTGCGGCAGGATTTTTAATTTTTTGATTGACGGGAGCAGGTGCGACAGGATTTTAATTTTTTGATTGACGGGAGCAGGCGCGGCAGCAATTAGTCACGATGACTCCGCCTGTAAAACCCACTGCTCCCTGATGTGAGAAGTCGTCGACTGGTGTTTTACCATGGTGAAAACCAAAAGATTCCCCGCTCCTTGGCTGGCTCCCTCCGCCTTCCCGTAGATTGCATTGCCTTTCTGCCGTTTCGCCCCCTGCATCACCAACGTCGTGCGCCTCGAGAAGCAGAGGGACTTCAGTGGTGTTTAGGCGCCCTCTGCATGGGCATGTCCATGTCTCGGCGCAACATGACCGTTGGATCAAACTCAGATGGTGCAGATCAGTCACTGTAGCACAAAGCGTGTGGGTGTGTTTGGTTGCATTCTCATCTCAATATAGTTGTTTCCTCTTCGTGTATTTGTGTTAACCTACTAGTGTGGACTCATGCACCCTTCATGCACTCTGCCAAACACCCAAAAGTGGGTCGAGAAGGGAACTTTTGCTCCCATCCCGTGCACCCTTCATACACCCTGCCTAACACTATTCGTGCTTCATATGGTTCATGTTTCGTGGAGTACTGTAGCACCGTACTCTCCGTGCGCTGTAGACCTAGTTCTGTTAACATTGATCTCACCGTTCATTCTCGACCAGACAGTCGAAAAAGCGGTACTATGTTACTACATTACTGTTCATATAGTTGACATGCGCACAACATCATTTGTTGTTGTCATATCTTACTACACTAGCAACAAGATTATGTAGTACTGACGTATGAACCACTGCACATGCCTAGTAGTAGGAGCACTGTGTATGTTCAAGTGGCTACCGTGTTTCGCACTCCTCCGTCGTAAGAGTGGAAACGCTTGCTGTAATCATTTTTTTCTTCAGAAAAACAGTGGACACGCTCTACCGTGCGGATCCTCCTCCAGCCATGCACTAAATTACTCACTTTCGCCGACGTGTGGGACAGCCAGCATCGGGGTCCACCAGCCATGCACTAAATTACTCCGTAGTAGAGTGACGGTAGACTACCCCGATCGAAGCGCCGCAGTAATGCCCAATGAGCCGTCAAATCACAAAACCCCCTCCTTTCCAGCAGTAAGTTGGACGGACGAAGCAACCATCATTTCACTCTTCTCTCTCAGCTTCCTCTCTACCCAACTCGCTTCTCCCTCATCTTGTTCCTCATTTCTTCAAGAAAACCCCGACCTACTTCTGCCATTGTTCTTCTCTCCCAAAGAAGGAAAGGTGAGCACATCAATGGTGTTGATTCTGGCCAAGGCCCGGTCTTGCAACCCCGAGACTGATCCTATAACTCCCTCTCTTTTCTTCTTTTGGGTTTGTGATTATGGTTTCTTTTCTTTTATTTCTATTTGACAGTTTCTTGATGGACGCTGGAGCACCGGCCGAAGTGATGTCTATGGCTCTGGCCAAAACCGTCGAGGCTCATGGTACGAAGAAGCGCAAGCACCCCACCGAGACTACCGCAGACAAGCTCAAAGCCATCGCCTTGTCCAAGCCCCCCTCTCTAGGATCCCTCATTAAGCAAGTCCAGGTAATATCTCTTCTTGACGATCTTTTTCTCGATCTTGATCGTGTTTTTTCATCTAACACGCAGTACTAGTACTAGTAGTACAAATTTCTGGGTGATCTTGCATGTGATTTTTGTGTGCCAAATGACGGTTCTAAATTCCTCTTTGGACCAAAACATGCAAGAGGTTGACACTGATTTCTTATAGATTACTTTCAACTACTCCCTCTGTCCCAAATTTCTTGTCTTAGATTTGTCTAGATACTGATGTATCTAATACTAAAATGTGACTTGATACATCCGTATCTAGACAAATCTAAGACAAGAATTTTGGGACGGAGGGAGTACTTTATGAACATCAATGCTACCTTTGAAGAGGGTATATTTGCCTCAGTAACTTGTGTTATGGATATTGCAAGTAATCCCTCTGCTCTCATGCCTTTGAAGACATGTTCTAGTGTCTTTGTTCACTCATTTCTGTGCGTATATGTAGTCATATATGGAGTATAATATCAAAAATCATCTTATATTTCTGAACGGAGGTAGTAATAAAATATGGTTTCTGTTTGAATTAGAACCAGGTCCGCGGTGGAGATGAAGTTCTCAAAGTCATGCCGTGTGAACTGGAAGACCTGAGGATGAGTTCTACTGCTAAATTATCCAGCTGTTGTGTCCTTGTCGCCACGTGTCCTGAACTAGTGTTTTCCTGTAGCATTGTTTTTAGGCGTGTTCTCGAGGCTGTACTTGACCACAACAATTTCCTGGACGTGCCTTCAATTACGAAGGGTGTGGTTCTTGTAAAGCTTCCCAACAAATCTAATGCAGCCTGTCTTCATGATCATGTTTATGAGTGGAAAGACCACTCTGTTAGGTTCTCCAAGGTTGACCAGATGGTGATGGTGGATGTAGACATCTCTCACGAAGTCCATGGCCTAGTCAGTTATGCGGGGTTCATCCCGTAGGTCGGTGGCAAGAAATAGTCTGCAAAGTTTAATTAGTGCAACTTTGCTTGTCTGTAGTAAGTACTATTGTTCAGTACTTGATTTGTGTTTGTGAACCCTGTATTGTTTATTAGTACTACCGCTTTTGGTGTGTGGTCAGTCCTGAGAATGGTCTATGTTCATGTCTGTCCACTCAATTCAGTCTGTATATTTTGAAGTATCCAGATCATCTTTTTTGTGAGGACGGTTTATCAATTATGGTTACACTCCAATATCTGTATGCATTGCAGGGTTTATCGCACCCACCAGGATTTCCAGTCCCATGGATGTTCGGTCCATATGATTTGTCACGACCTTTGGACTGTCCTGCTTGTTGGAGTAGGCGGGGCCCCTGCATGCCACCCGTAGTTGGACGATCAATCTTCTATTTAGTAACATAGTGATTTCCTGGTAAGGATTCGCTCGTGTCACATCAAGTAAATCTTATTGATTTACTGTTTAAATCTTATTGATTTAATGTCATGTTTTCTTTCTTTTCCTGCAATTTTACGATGCAGGTTTTGCCATGTGACATTCATCACAGAATAAACCGTTTGGTTTGCTCTACGATGGCTATTTTTGCAGGTTTCACTTCTTATGTCGTGTCAGTAACGAAGGCACTGTCCATCACTTATATTACTGGAAAAAATTGGATCAGTATGTTGTCTGAGTACAAGCTGAATCCCTATGATGAACTACAGTTTGGTTTAACAAAAATGCCACAATTAGTCCTTCTCGCGTTTAAAAGAAATGAAGAAAAAAACTGGATCACGGTCACGAAGCCTAGTCAAGTTAGAAAGCTGATCATAGCAGACCAGACACGATCGCCGCTGTCTCGCACATCGGTACCACCTTCAGCAACGGATCGAGCACCGACAGTTGCTCTAGCACTGACAGCGGCAACAACTCAGTCTGATCCAGCTGAGGATTGGGCATCGACCGTGTCAGCGGATCAGGCTGATCTACCGGAGGATCGGGCATCGACATCGGCACCTGCTCCGACACCGGCACCAGCTCTACAAGGAGCACCATCTCCGGCAGCAGCAGCGGCTTCGGCACCTGCACCAACACTTGCACTTGCATCTGCTCCGGCCCGTGTAGCTGCAACCGAACGAGCAGTTGCACCGGCAACAGACTGGGCTGCAGATCGCACTTCATATACCAAAGTCCTTACAAAAACCAACATGTCCACCTTCTTGGTAAGCATTGGCCGCCCAAGTGTTTCGTTCTTTTTTCTTTCCATGTTGTTTCGCATGATTCACTGTGTTGATCTAACTGTTTGGGTATGTCTTCTTGTTTGCAAACAGAGAATTCCTAGAGCAACGAGGGAGTCATTCAACAATCCGAGCGATAGCGGCCAAGTTTCTCTTACCATGCGCAGCCTTGGTGTGAATGAACCTGCTCAATATACCGTAAGTACAAAGGATGGTCGCATGATGATTGATGCTAAAGGATGGTCAAGGTTCAAATCTAAAACATATCTTGTGGTAGGGGATGATCTCAAAATCGAACTTTCTCGGCAAGGAGAGCTGGTCCAAATCAACTTTAAAATTCTTCAGTAGCAGCACGCAACTGCCGAACTGATCTATCCTCTGAGAGATTTTGATGTAATGATATGGCATGGTGAAACAAGTGTCATGTGTGTATAAGTAATACGACAATATTATTTATCACATGGTATATCGTTGATAGAATTGCAACTCTCATTGCTGGTTAGGAACTGTCGTTCGATTTCATTCCAATAGCTGCCGTGCTTTATTCAATTTTGTGTATTCGCCTAGCGACAACATCTAAAACCAGCACCGTACCGATCGCTTGCAATATGAAAAGCACTAAGGTAGAACACATGGGCCCCCAAACATGCAGGGTGGGCCTACGGCCCAAAGTCCAGAACCGTGAGCCTGTCTGAGTATTATATTCTCAGCTGAACCCCCATAATGCCCGTGCGTTGCACGTAACATCAAGATGCATTTGTATGAGTATTTTATCTTGTGAGAGAAAAGGATGAACGAGGGAAGGCCTTATTTGCAAATGTGGATAGGTGTGTGGGTACCTTTTTGCAAAATTGCCATAGTTTCCTTCCTATCCGTCAGATATAAATCGGACGGCCTATATTGCAGGATGGCAGGCACACCATCATCACCAACTCGTCTATACTGTGTTAAAAACAACTCTGTTTTTATAATTATATATGTTATATATATTCCCCTTGATTTTTCTTATGTATAAAGTTGCGATATAAAAGATTTGTATATTTCTTTACAGAGGGAGTATCTCTCTGTCAAAAATATATTTTTGTGTAACTAGTTACTCCTGTCTTTCTACTTCCTTTCGCTGATATGTGGGGCATCCGGCAACGGGGTCCACGTGCCATATGCACAAATTAGAGTGCACAACTGCATGGTAGACACACCCCGGTCGTAGTGCCGCAGTAATGCCCAATGAGCCATCAAATCATAACCCCCCTTTCCAGCTTTAGCAGTAAGCTGGACGGACAAAGCGGCAATATTTCACTGGGCCTGAATCCCCTTCTCCCTCGTCTGCTTGTTCAGAGAAAACCCCCTCTCGGCGATTGCATAGGGTTTTCTCGTGGAGAACCAGGTACGAATTCTTCATCCATCCCCGATAAATCCAAGTCCCTTGGTCACGGGTAATCCTAGGATGGCAGCAGCCGCCGTTGATGCATTTTTCTTCCTACTGAATCTAGTGTGTTTCATTTGCAGTGCCCAAAGTGCGAGGACCCTATAGGTTTCTACGCCCTCGGCGAGACGCCACACTTGTTCCTTCTCATCCTAACACAGGATTTTAAAACGCGCACAGTATGTTCCTAGAATCCTCTTTTCTATCCGGGAGGGTGGGGTTTTTTTGAACATGCTGTCGACTAATTTGGAAATTTGGATTGCTATATTTGGATAAAAGGTACTACCAGTACGATGGTCAACACTGACGTGAAGGAGGAAGTTATTTCTAGATTTGGATAGGGAATACATTGTGTTCTCATATTATTTTTCCTGCAGTGCATTATTTGCTCTGCCAGAACACATGTACTCAAGATGCCCGGCCTTGCCATAACTGAATACACCAGTTTAATGGTCACAGTGAAGACAAGCCATGGATATAAGTTCCGAGTTGGGTTCATGAACCAAGAAGATCGCTGCTTTTTTTATGGCCGAACTTGGATAAACTTTCTCAAGTGTTACGGACTAAAAGTTGGCGCACGAATGTTGATGGAAATAGCAGAACCTGGTCTCATCTTCACTGCGATCTTCCACCCCGACGTCGTTCCAATTGTTCATCCATGTTAGTTTTGTATCTGGTTTTTGCTTGTTGCCTCGATTACTTCTTAATCCACCTATTCTGTCTAACTAATCACAATTTAACTTTAGAAGTAGCAACAAATCTCTCACGAAGATGCTACTTCTAACTAATATTTTCTTATAATTGGTGGCACGTGTAGGTTTTTTCAAAGTTAAGCAGGCTGCTCGTTTGTTATTCTGTAACAACTCGGCTGTTACTGATGGCACTGAAGTTGACTGGGACGACATCCACAAGTTCCTACACTTTATTGATCGTCTTGAGGTCCTTGTGGGGCGTTTCAATGCTGGAAGGCCACGTGGGATATGTGTGCCACTGCTGCACTCGTTGAACAGGTCCAACTGTGTCGAGAAACTTATGGTACGAGCTGTTTTCTGTTATATATGTTGTTCATAAACTATTGCTTATACACAGTTTTACAGCTGTGATCTTCTTGAAACAGAAACTGCCCAGTTCTATTGTTCCTATACAGATGCCTGACCATGGTCGGGTCAGACTTGCGCTTGGTCACAACATGATGTTTATGTCGACCTACTCCATTCCCCTTGGAGGTGAAAAGATACTTATTCATGGGTGGTCTCAAATAATGAAAGCCCGTCCATCTTGGAGAATAGGACAGAAGATTATGTTCCTGCTTTTCCATGGCTCTAAAGCGAATATCCTGTTTATTGACCACATTGCGAGATGAAGCCGCTTTCAGAAGGTTGTGGATGCGCGGGGTGGCGCCTGGGCCTTGTCCTAGGCTTGGCGGCCTCACCCTTGGTTAACTGTAGGAAAAGTAGCACTATTCGTGGCGTGCTTTGTACGGTTGAACCTGTATAAGTACTGATACTGCTTTCAGCTATGGTTGTTAAGTGCCCCTGCTGGTTTCAGTTAAGGTTGTTAAGTACTCCTACTGCTTTTACAGTCTATCGTGTTTCTTCAGTCCTGTCTTCCTCCAGCCGCCAAAACCAAACCAGCGCCGGCGGGGCCGCCTGCTTCCGCCTCCCACGGCTGGCTGCGCCTCAGCGCACGCATCGTCGCCCCACCGTCTCCTAAATTGTTAACGCTGACGTCTGAGGCCTCGCCGTCGTCCTCCGCACGCTTTGGTGCACTCGCCGCCGCGCCACCCTCTCGCGTTGTCAACATGGTCAACAAACAACATGAATCGGCAGAAGTACGTGAAGAGGATGATAGTAGGGGCCCACCATGTCAGCGTATGGAAAAATAAAATGCTTCCTCCTAGTGTTTTCCTGACATCTGGGACCCACGACACTGTGAGCGTATATAGTCAATAGACAAGAGAATAGCACAAGATCGGCTGACACCTGGGACGTAGCTGCTCGAGCAGTATTTTTTAGTTATTGTTGAGACGGAGCAGGGTTTGAACTAGGCTGTGGCCCGTCTAGCCCAGGCTTATATTTTATGTTCACCATGTGACCAGCCCAGCTATTTTTTCTTTGTGAAAATGAGCCCAGTTTATTTTTTCTGAAGAATACCCAATCCAGGCCTACTTATTTTTCTATGCCCTGATGGGCTGCAACTCTTTCAAGACGCCTGCAAATCTTGAAAGTAATATGAAATGGGTTGTAAATATAAAAACAGATGACAAATTGGCAATTACTTTATAATTTCTGATTTTTTTTTCACCTTTTCAGATTCCTATTTCACTGGGCATTAACCTAATTTAAATATATATTCAAAGTACTTTAAATCTGGCTCGACATTTCGGTATTAAAAATAGTTTGGAACACACAGAAATATGCGAAATTGGCCTTGGCCAACCAAAAAAACGGACTGCAATAAATTGCATAAGAAGTCACAATGAGCTATATATAAATTATTAAAAAAAGAGGGAATGGTCTGACTTGTGGGCCTATTAAGTTGACGCGTATGCAAGATTTTTTTAGTTATTATATACATCAACAAACGATTCTAGCAGACGTAACCGTTGGATGTCAATCCAACGGCGGTCGTGTTTCTTCAATCTCTGATCTTCTTGCTCCAGCCGCCAAATCCAGCACCGGCGGGACCGCCTGCTCCCGCCTCCCGTGCAGGCCTCATCGCCCCCTACTACTCCCACCGCTGGCCAGGGCATCCCTCTACTCACCCACACCCCCTGTTATTCTGCGGCAACGGCAGCCTCACACCGCAGCCGAACCAGTGAACCCTCGTACTCCTCTCCGCGTGGGCATCCACTGCCGCGTCTTCCCCGGCTCCGCGTCGTCCCCTTCCTAGGCCTCGCCGTCGTCCACCGCCCTGGTGCTCTCGGCGCGGCGTGGTCAACGTGGTCAAGGAACGACTTCCATCGAAAGAGTACTGTACGTGGAGAGGCTGATAGCTGGGTCCACGGCAGCCGCAAGGAAGTGCCTCCTTATTACGCGAAAAATAATTATTCCTCCACCTGACAGTAGGGACCCACCGGACGGGCCACCGTATTTGGCAAAAAAAAACGTTCCCCCCGCTGTCAGCTCGGACCCACCGGAAGTGCCTCCTTATTACGCACAAAGAAATGAATACTCCCCCTGCTAGTTGGGACCCACCTTGGTGGGAGGCCGACTTGTGGGCCTACTAAGTTGACGGGGACGGAGTGCTTTGTCAACTTAGTCAATATGAACGATTCTAGCTCCAGTGACCGTACGATGTCTACCAACGGCCGTAGTGCTTCTTCAACCTCTGGTCTTCTTGCTCCAGCCGCCCAAAGCAGCGCCGGTCGTGCCGCATGCTCCTGCCTCCCGTGGCCGGCTGTGATGCTGCGGAGGCCTCACCGCCCCTACTACTCCCACCGCTGGCCAGGCCATCCCTCTACTCACCCACACCCCCTGTTATTCTACGGCGACGGCAGTCTCACACCGCAGCCGAACCAGTGAACCCTCGTACTCCTCTCCGCGTGGGCATCCACTACCACGTCTTCCCTGGCTCCGCGTCGTCCCCTTCTTAGGCCTCGCCGTCGTCCACCGCCTTGGTGCTCTCGGCACGGCGTGGTCAATTTGGTCAACGACCGACTTCCATCGGAAGAGTACTGTACGTGGAGAGGCTGACAGCTGGGTCCACGGCAGCCGCAAGGAAGTGCCTCCTTATTACGCGGAAAATAATTATTCCTGCACCTGACAGCGGGGACCCACCGGACGGGGCACCGTATTTCATGAAAAAAAACGTTTCCCCCCTGACTGCTGGGACCTACCAGCTACATCTTCGCATGCAAGGAAGTGCGTCCGGCCAAAAAAAAACGATTCGCCCCCCTGACTGCTGGGACCCACCAGCTACATCTTCGCATGCAAGGAAGTGCCTGACAGTCGGGACCCACCTGGTCGAAGCATACGTAGCGTTGTCATTCTGGTCGCGAACGTGTACGTACATACTAGTCAATGTAGAGGCGCGCACGTGTCGTAGTAGAGGCGCGCACATAGCATGTACACGTATGTACAGTGGCCAAGGTGCAAGAAAGTAAATACGGCCACGTACGTACATACGGGCAGGGTCTCGAATGCCTACTCGCGCGTACGTACGGCCAGGGCTCGTGTACATGGCTGGGTCAGAACGGAGAAATAGCGTCGTCGTCGTGTTCATGGGGAGCCAACCGGCTGGGTCGAAACGGAATGCATCGTCGTGTTCATCGGGAGGGCTTGGACGGAATAGCCGATGGAAACAAGGCCTGGCGTACCGCAAAACGGAGGAAACGGACCTCCTACGGTCGAAACGGGGGTCCAGTTGATCAGGAGGGGTGTGGCGTACCGCAAAACGGAGGAAACAGACTTGTGTTGGAGTGCTACGGTCGAAATGGGGGTCCTGTTCATCGGGAGGGGTGTGGCGTACCGCAAAACGGGACTCCATGGGATATTGTTCATCTCCACCGTTGACCCCTTCCAGCCTCCACGGGCTACTGTTCATCCACCGTCGACCTCCTCCAGCCTCCACCTGCGACTGTTCATCCACGGGCTCCTGTTCATCCAGCCTCCACCGTGCGCTACTCCACCGGCTACTGTTCAACCAGCCCTCTCCACGGGCTCCTGTTCAACCACCCCTCCACGGGCTACTGTTCATCCAGCCCTCCACCGTCTACTGTTCATCCAGCCCTCCACGGGGTGGTCCTGTTCATCCATCCCTCCACGGGGTCCTGTTCATCCAGCCCCAACCGGCTCGATCGATCGGGGTCCTGTTCATCCAGAGGCAACACCACGGGGTCCTGTTCATCCACCCCCATCGGGGGGGGGGGGGGGGGGGGGGGGGGGGGGGGGGGGGGGGGGGGGGGGGGGGGGGGGGGGGGGGGGGGGGGGGGGGGGGGGGGGGGGGGGGGGGGGGGGGGGGGGGGGGGGGGGGGGGGGGGGGGGGGGGGGGGGGGGGGGGGGGGGGGGGGGGGGGGGGGGGGGGGGGGGGGGGGGGGGGGGGGGGGGGGGGGGGGGGGGGGGGGGGGGGGGGGGGGGGGGGGGGGGGGGGGGGGGGGGGGGGGGGGGGGGGGGGGGGGGGGGGGGGGGGGGGGGGGGGGGGGGGGGGGGGGGGGGGGGGGGGGGGGGGGGGGGGGGGGGGGGGGGGGGGGGGGGGGGGGGGGGGGGGGGGGGGGGGGGGGGGGGGGGGGGGGGGGGGGGGGGGGGGGGGGGGGGGGGGGGGGGGGGGGGGGGGGGGGGGGGGGGGGGGGGGGGGGGGGGGGGGGGGGGGGGGGGGGGGGGGGGGGGGGGGGGGGGGGGGGGGGGGGGGGGGGGGGGGGGGGGGGGGGGGGGGGGGGGGGGGGGGGGGGGGGGGGGGGGGGGGGGGGGGGGGGGGGGGGGGGGGGGGGGGGGGGGGGGGGGGGGGGGGGGGGGGGGGGGGGGGGGGGGGGGGGGGGGGGGGGGGGGGGGGGGGGGGGGGGGGGGGGGGGGGGGGGGGGGGGGGGGGGGGGGGGGGGGGGGGGGGGGGGGGGGGGGGGGGGGGGGGGGGGGGGGGGGGGGGGGGGGGGGGGGGGGGGGGGGGGGGGGGGGGGGGGGGGGGGGGGGGGGGGGGGGGGGGGGGGGGGGGGGGGGGGGGATATAAAATATCATCACATATACGTGATGATACTTAACTACTAGGTACAATGCATAAAATTGAAAATGAACAATGCTAAAACTAATAATCCCTCCTAGGGGCAGTATTCCAGCAGCCCCTCGCCAGGAGCTCCCTGGTATGCGACATCTTCCCAGCATGGAGGCAGTACTCTGCCTCCTCCGCCTCGCAGCGCTTGACGTACCGATCTTCCTCTTGCTAGTGGATGAGCGCGAACGATCTTGCCATTTCGTTGGGCGCCCACGGAAGCTCCTCATCGGTGACACGCTGGAGCTTATCATCCCACCTCCACGCAATGATGAGGTGCCTAGTGCCTTTGACCTTCCTCGCAAAGTACCCGTCTTCGTACACCTCCTCTGCACGACAACGCGCCCGCCCCCAAAGCTCAATCGCCTCCTTTTTCCAGGCGGCATCACGGGCTTCACAGGCCACCAGGTACCTGGCTTCCTCCTCCGCCATTTCCTTCTTGAATGCCACTTGCCTGGCTTTCTCAGCCATCGGCAACGACTTCCACAGAGAAAGATTGTACTGGCCCCAAAACCACTCCAAAGTTGGGGGGTCCGGCGCAACCTTGTCCGGCGGCGCGTAGGGGTCCTCCTCGTCGCTGCTCTTTGATTGAGCGTCCTCGGGGGGCGGCGCCTTGTCACATCCCTACTCAGTGCATGCATTAGAGTGATTGCATCATGTTTAAATTTCTTAGAAACTTGAAATGGGGATGACAGAAACCCCAGCACCACTTAATCCAACTAGGGTTACTGAAATACTTTTCCAATGAACCTGAAAAGCCCTTCTAAAATGTTCATCATCTTTGCCTTGGTCTAGAACCTCTGTCAAAAATGGTTCACATTTTTCTAGGACAACATTGGGTCACTGAATTAAATCATACCTTATTTGCATTTGGGCATTTAAATTTTATATATTATTTTAAGTGTCCAAATAATCTTGAACTTAAATGAGGGCTGTTGGAAATATTCCCAACAAAGCCCATAATTATTTTCAGGGATTATGGAAATGCTTTAGCATTTTAATTAAAGCCAAAATAGTTGCAGAAAAATAGAAAACAGAAACTAAAATAAAAGAGAGAGAGAGAGAGCAAGGCCAGAGGCCACCAACCTGGCAGCCCACTGGCCGGCCCAGCACTGTGCTGGCCCATGCTAGTCACCTGCTTCCTCTTGCCAGGCAGGCAGAGAGGAGCGCGCCCACGCACGCCGAGCTCGCCACGCAGCTCCCTGCCCCTCTGCTTCGCCTGGACAGCGCGGCGACGCCTCGAAGCCCCTCCTCGGCGCCGCCCCGACCCCGCCGACACCCCATTTTCCCCCTGGCTCTTTCCCTCGCCTCTCCCCGCCATGGCCGACACAGCCGCGCCCGCACCGCCATGAATCCCGCAGCCACCGTCGCCCCCTCGTCGCCCCGCCGTGTCCAGAAGCTCCGCCACCGTCCGCTTCATCGAGCAGATCGAGCCCCGAGCGCTCGTTCGCCCCGGAGCCACTGCACCGACCTCGCCTCGCCTCGCCGTCGCCGGAGATCCACTTCACCGCCCTGCTCAGCTCCGACCATCCCTGAGCCCGCCGTCCACTCCACAAAAATCACCATGAGCTGCTGACCCTCTCCCCATTCTCCGTTTGCCTTTCCGTGCACCATGGAGACCGCACCTTGCTTGTCCGCACCTGCCGCCGCCTGAGCTCGTCGCCGACGTAGCTCCGGTGACCATTTGGTCACGCGCTGGTGCCTAACACACTCACCGCACCCCATAGCGCCTCGCTAGTGCATCTGCTCGCCCGCTAGCACGCCGCAGCAGCAAAACCACCGACGCCCGAGCTCCGGCCGCCGCCCGGCTCATCGCCGTTTCTGACCACCCCAGCTCCGTCCAAGGCCACCGTTCAACGCGCCACACCGTCAGCTACTCGTAGCGTCCACCCGCGCATCAAACCGTGGCCGGAGTAGCGTTTTCGACGACTGCCGCCGCGTCTGGCCTCACCGGCGGCTTAACTCCAGCTAAACTCAGATTAGCACTAATGACCTCACTAATCACCCCCCACTAGTCACTTACATATGGGCCCCACGCCTTTAACTAACCACAGTTTAATTCCTGCTTAGTTTTAGTTAATCACAGTGGCCCCACGCGTCAGCGTTGACCTCGCTAACGTGGCCCTTGACCGGCCCCACATGTCTGTGACCTAGGCAGCAATTGGTCACTGACCAGTGGGCCCCACTAGTCAGGTTTGACCTGGACCGGCTCCTGTTGACTTGCTGATGTCACACGGATGTCATGCTGACGCAGTAACTATTTCTGGAATTTAAATAAATCTAAATGATTTATTTATTTTCAGAAATTTGCCTAAACTTCTAAAATTCATAGAAATTAATCTGTAACTCCAAATGCAAAGATTTATATATGAAAAATGATCATAAAAATCCAATCTTTCCATATGTACCATTTTCATGCATGTTAGAACAACTTATGGCTGCTGATTAGGACAAATAATATAAATGGCATTTGAATTTCACATATGGAGTTTGAATTTGAACCTAGGGTTCAAACCAACTTCATTTAACTTTGTTGCTAGTTGCATTAGCTCAAAACACCAGCATGTTGCCATGTCATGATCATGCATCATAATGTTGCATTGCATTGATTGTGTTTCCTCTCTGTTGCCGGTAATTGTCCCCTCTGAGTAGATGACGTTCCGACGATGAGTTCGATGACACCGATGAAGAGCTATATTATCTTCAGAAGTGCCAGGCAAGCAAAACCCCCTTGTTCATTCCGATACAACCCCACTCTCTCGCTCCTGCTCTCTTTTACTGCATTAGGACAACAACGATTCAACTGTTACATGCTGCGGTAGTTGAACCCCTTTCCTCTGCATGACCTGTCATTGCCATAGTAAATAGATGAAACCCACTAGCATGAGTAGGAGTTGTTTGAGCCTTGATGTGCCTACTCATTCATGTTTGTTGTCATGCCTGCTACTGCTTAGAGTTGAGTCAGGTCTGATTCATCGGGGATGAATTGGAAAGTTGTGAGCATGTCCTACTGTTGAGAGCTAAGTGTGTGAACATGATTTGGTAAAGGTAGCGGTGAGAGGCCATGTAGGAGTACATGGTGGGTTGTCTCATTGAAACCGTCCTCAGGAACTGAGTTCTGTGTTTGTGATCCATGAACAGCTACTACCACACATTGGGATCCTTAATTGACTCTCTCGACTTATTAATTGCCTTGATCTCTGTCCAGGAGTTGCAACTAGTTTCTGGTGTTTGTAGGATATGTGTTGGAGGCTGTGCGTAGCGCTGACCCTAGGGGTGGGCTATGATGCAGTAGATACACCATGGCACGATGTACCGAGTCGCCCGTTTGGTGTCTCGGGAACCCTGCACACATCGTTTGGGGCCGTGAGCGACACCCCATCCGGATCTCCTTGCGGATGGAACCCGAATAGGCGATAAACATGGACTAGAGACTTGTGTGATTAGTCAGGTCGTGGCCGACACCCTCGCCAGGCCTCCGCTTGAAGGTTGCCGAGATACATGACGTGTACATGGCGGTAAGTGGCGAGAGCGTGTGTGAAGAAGTACACCCCTGCAGGGTTAACATCATCTATTCGAATAGCCACGTCCGCGGTAAAGGACCTCTGGGTTGCCTATACAGTTCATAGACAAGTGAAAGTGGATACTCTAAAATGCGCAAGATAAGCGTGAGTGCTATGGATGGCATTCTCGTAGGGAGACAGGAGCGGATCCATAGTGGTGTATTGATATGGTGAATATGTGGACTCGTGTGCGCCACCTCAAAAGAGTTACTTGCAGTCGTAGTTTAGGATAGCCACCGAGTCAAAACTGGCTTGCCGCAGTTAAACTCCGCCACCCCCCTTTGTTGATACCGATGCATATGTACTTAGTTCTGATGTAAGTCTTGCTGGGTACATTTGTACTCATGTTTGCTTAATTTATGTTTTTGCAGAGAGACTTCAGTCTCACTAGTAGATCCGCTGGACTTCGATGTTTAGCTTGTTACCTCAGCTACGATCTTGTGCCCTCGGCACGGTCTTGTAGATAGTCAGGCTTCTCAGCCTTTTTCATTTGTAGTTGTCTGTACTCAGACAAGTTAAGCTTCCGCTTGTGCTTGTTGCTTGTATGACTTGAATGTTGGGTCATCAGTCCCATGTTTGTTATATCTGGCTCCTCGGAGCCTAATGAATAAATACTTTGAGTCATAGAGTTTTGTTGTGATGCCATGTTGTATTTGCACATATCGAGCATATTGTGTGTATGTTATTGAAATGCTTGGTATGTGTGGGATCCGACAACCTAGTTTTTTATCCTTGGTAGCCTCTCTTACCGGGAAATGTCTCCTAGTGCTTCCACTGAGCCATGGTAGCTTGCTACTGCTCCGGAACACTTAGGCTGGCCGGCATGTGTCCTTCTTCGTTCCTGTGTCTGTCCCTTCGGGGAAATGTCACGCGTTGTCTACCAGAGTCCTGTTAGCCTGCTACAGCCTGGATTCCTGGAGTCCTGTTAGCCCAGCTGCTACAGCCCGGATTCACTCGCTGATGACCGACACGTTCGTTGCTGGGTCATGTATGCCTGTCCCTGTAAGTTAGTGTCACTTTGGGTTTATGACTAGTCATGTCGGCCCGGGTTCTCTGTCATATGGATGCTAGTGACACTATCATATACATGAGCCAAAAGGAGCAAACGGTCCCAGGCCAGGTAAGGTGGCACCCGTGGGAATACCGTGCGTGAGGCCGCAAAGTGATATGATGTGTTACATGCTAGATCGGTGTGACTTAGGATCGGGGTCATGACAGCTTTGGTATCAGAGCCTGACTGCCTGTAGGATTACCAAGCCAAACTGGTCGAAGTTGAGTCTAGAAATTCTTTAGTTATATAAGGGAATTGATTGTGGAAGGGAACGTAAGGCTCTTTTTACTCCTTTACCTTATGCCCTTCTAATCTGAGTCATCCTATCTTTCCTACGGGGTTAAGGAACTAGGCTTTCTCTTCTTTCTATCAGGATCTCATGTTACTAATCTGTAGACTTATATGATTGTTGGTTTCAAGCCCCAGTTCAGTTCGTACTATTTCTGTGTGTTGACAGTTGATCTCAGAACCTTGATATTGTGATGTTAAGTGGTTATGCTACCATTTTACAGGATGTCTCAAATCTTTTTGAGCATTTATAGTCGTTATGCTGTCTGAGTCATCCCAGGTTTCTAAATAGTCTGATGCATTTGCAAATCTCTTCTTTCCGTTTCTGATGTTCCTTTGGGCCAGATTAACCACACTAACCAGTCTGTTGAGGTACTCCGTTGCCTCGCCGTATATGTTGAAGCCGTTATTATGACCCTAGGCGTCCTAGAGAACCACCCACTAATCTAGCAATGCTTTATATTCCCAGTGTGATGATTCTGGCCGTCATTCTCGAAAGCATCCCATGATGCCATTTAGTTAGTAGGCATTCCATTCCTGGGTTCTTGAACCCGAGATTCACTCTACTCATTCATGTTGGTAGTGTTTGCTAGTTCCTTTATGATATTAGTAACCCTTGCGATAGTCCCCGAGGTCCGTGGTATCTCATTCTTCCAATACCATGAACCATCATGGCAGAAGTTCTTTTGAACCAAAAGATCACAACCAGGGTGCTCTTGAGGAGTACTCCATTCATATTGTGAATCTGCCAGTTCTACCTTTCTGCATGGGTTATCCGGAAGAAATATGTTGAACTCGTTTGACATGGTAATCTATGCGTCCACAACTCAGAAAATTATATGTTCCTTTGAGTTGTTCTCTTTAGTTGTATCCTGACCTCCGTCTATCATTTGATAGTCAAGAGCATGTCATGCATTCATGCTCATCGATACCTCATATTCTTGTGGTCCGTCAAGCCATTCTATCCCGGACTGACTAGGAGAAATAAACTCCAGTACCTCACCCATATCTAGGATTGGGTCAAAGTAGTTGTATTCCGCAGATCAAAATGCCAAACCAGCTTTTGTTCTATTCTACCTTCGAGTATTACCCCCTTTATGTTGAGAATATCATAGGAATTGCACCACCTCTTATGAATTCTTGACGCAGTGATACTCCTCGCCATCATCATTCATTTCTTGGTCCCATGTTGTTGCAACCAGAATGCCGACAAGTGAACTATGATGTGTGAAATCAATACTCCTAGCAACCCCGTTGCTTGGTAGTTAATGGACAATAAACTCATTCTTAGAGTGTTGGTTATTGAATTATCATTCTAAGATTGATCGTGCTTCCTAGTCCATATTTCTGGTGCACACTTCGATCAATGAGTTAGGATTGTGTAATCCATCACTCTCCTGATCACATCATCTTGCCCTGAAAAGCAAGATTGTTTTTGAGCTTAATAACATATCAGTGGTTCATGATTTTTCGGATATCTTCTCGGAAGTATTACCAGGTTGTCACCTAACCGCTATGTTGAGTTCGTGATCAAGTTGGTTTTTCCATAAACCACCCTTTCTCCAAGGATCTGTGTTGGTTACCCCTGAACTAGTTGGATAAGCTAAACAATAACTTGGAGAGTTGGAAGATAAAAGCTTTATCCGACTTAGTTCATTTTAGGGGATATCTTGTATGTGTGTTGAAGAAAGATGGTATTTTCATCGATTGACCCTCATGATCAGTTAATGGATCTATCATCTTATCCAATCTTTGATTTGAGTATGGGCTATCCTCAAATCAAGTCAGAACCAACGATATTTGTAATGTTGTCTTACTCATGGTTGTTTCCTCGAGCATACACCATTATATCTTTTGGGTCTGACCAATGCTATCACCTTGTTCGCATAATCGTGGAATTCCACTTATATGGAAGCCTGGATGAATTGTTATTGAGCCCATTGACAACATCCCTATCTTCTCCATGACTTTGTTGGACATTAAGCTAGTGTTGGAAACTTTTGTAAGCATTATCTTCGTGTTCCGTTCACGAAGCCTATGTTTGGATGAAAGGAGTGACTTCCTTTGATTCACGTGCATTTGATGTAAGTTGCCGCCGTGAATTTGAGAAAGTTTGTTTTTTCTTCCTCTAGAATCATCCCAAGTCAGTCATGCATGTGCGAAGTATTCTATGGTCTGATAGACTGATCATCTTCATTCCATATGTATTCCCTAGCACACCAAGCCACTGATTGATTTGTTCAAGGAAAAGAAGTCTATGCTTGGGACCTAATCCATGGACTTGCATAAAGACTTCGAAATCCTTGATGATGGATCCTAACCTGAACTCGATAGTGTTTTATTATAAGACTACTATGTGGTCATTCTTGTCTTGGACAACATGCTCACATGTATGTAGCAGAACCAACTTGTGTTTTGGAGCTTGCTATCGTAGTTCATTTCCCGAGAATCTCGCAACGTCATCTCGTCGGTTTGTGTTGCAAACTTTCTTTTCAGACATGCTGAGTCTGAAGTATCCTATTACCAATCGGATCTGAATCTCAGGCAGATATGATGGTTGGAACATTCCCAATAGTTGCATTTTGTTCCCAGCATGCACCCGTCATTGTGCCAGTCTACCATGGGTCCCACCCATTTCCGATGATAAGCAAAAATCATTCCTTGCGTTGTCTTCAACAAGGTAGTCCACATCATCCATTCTAGTCCGGGTATGCCATCCTTTCGTACCCCGCCAAACGATTGTTGGTGAATTACCTCAGGTTGGTATAGAGAATTTCAATGTTCTCTAAATCAAAAGTAATTCTTTTTGCCACTTAAGGGATGATTCTACGGGTCACCCTCCTCCAAGATGTCTCATTTTGGTGTCATGGCAACTCAACTCCTTGCCACGTTGGCAACCGTTCACCACCTTCTTAGGTGTGGAATTGTTGCCTACCTAGTGAACCTTTGTCATGTGTTTCACTCCATCCCTCTGGACGTATGCTTCGTGTCTTAGCTCAAGAGTTGTTTCAGCGTCTCGCTCCATGAGTTGATCCTGAGTTGTTCAATCTTCGATAAGATCGATCCTTCTAGAGTTTTCCCTTTCCTCTCTTTGTCATGTTAGTTGGAGTTCTCAGGGCAAGACATCGGGACAATGATGGTGATCGAATCAATGTTCTTATGAAGTGCCACCTAGATCATGAAGATTGTGTTAGTTTGTGTTCCCCCTTCATCTTACCCCACGCCTGAATCTCGGGACGAGATTCTTGTTTAGTGGGGGTGAATTGTCACATCCCTAGTCAGTGCATGCATTAGAGTGATTGCATCATGTTTAAATTTCTTAGAAACTTGAAATAGGGATGACAGAAACCCCAGCACCACTTAATCCAACTAGGGTTACTGAAATACTTTTTCAATGAAACTGAAATGCCTTTCTAAAATGTTCATCATCTTTGCCTTGGTCTAGAACCTCTGTCAAAAATGGTTCACATTTTTCTAGGACAACATTGGGTCACTGAATTAAATCATACCTTATTTGCATTTGGGCATTTAAATTTTATATATTATTTTAAGTGTCCAAATAATCTTGAACTTAAATGAGGGCTGTTGGAAATATTCCCAACAGAGCCCACAATTATTTTCCGGGATTTTGGAAATGCTTTAGCATTTTAATTAAAGCCAAAACAGTTGCAGAAAAATAGAAAACAGAAACTAAAATAAAAGAGAGAGAGAGAGAGAGAGAGAGAGAGAGAGAGAGAGAGAGCAAGGCCAGAGGCCACCTACCTGGCAGCCCACTGGCCGGCCCAGCACTGTGCTGGCCCATGCCAGTCACCTGCTTCCTCTCGCCAGGTAGGCAGAGAGGAGCGCACCCACGCACGCCGAGCTCGCCACGCAGCTCCCTGCCCCTCTACTTCGCCTGGACAGCGTGGCGACGCCTCGAAGCCCCTCCCCGGCGCCGCCCCAACCCCGCCGACACCCCATTTTCCCCCTGGCTCTTTCCCTCGCCTCTCCCCGCCATGGCCGACGCAGCCGCGCCCGCGCCGCCGTGAATCCCGCAGCCACCACTACAAAAAAAAGACACATCCGTGACATTTTGGGCCGAACGAAATTTTTTTCTGTCATACTTATGACACTTCTATGACGATAATTTTGACAAAACCCGGTATCATCATAGATGTGGTGGGGTCCTACTTCTATGACAAAAAATCATGACAGAAAATGGTCTTTTCGTCCTGGGCGGGCCGGAGACGCAGCTGCATGACATTCTTTGGGCCGTCCATGATGGAAAAAACCGTGGTAGAAGCGAGGGCGAGGAAAATATCGGGGTGTTCCCGGTTACGGTGGGTGGCCGGGGCCGAGCGATGCGCGTTTCTCTCATACACGCACGCGCGTGGGTGCTTGGCATTGGGCTCTAACTGAACCCGAGTGAGGCGTTGGGCTCTAACTGAACCCGAGCGATTGCACTGCAGGCTACGCGTTACTGAACCCGAGCGATCGATCGATGGCTGGGGGGGGGGGGGGGGGGGGGGGGGGGGGGGGGGGGGGGGGGGGGGGGGGGGGGGGGGGGGGGGGGGGGGGGGTTGGATGAATAGTTCCAGGTGGGGGTGGATGAACAGGACCCCGTGGTGTTGCCTCTGGATGAACAGGACCCCGATCGATCGAGCCGGTTGGGGCTGGATGAATAGGACCCCGTGGAGGGCAGGATGAACAGGACCACCCCGTGGAGGGCAGGATGAACAGTAGACGGTGGAGGGCTGGATGAACAGTAGCCCATGGAGGGGTGGTTGAACAGGAGCCCGTGGAGAGGGCTGGTTGAACAGTAGCCGATGGAGTAGCGTGTGGTGGAGGCTGGATGAACAGGAGCCCGTGGATGAACAATCACAGGTGGAGGCTGGAGGAGGTCGACGGTGGATGAACAGTAGCCCGTGGAGGCTGGAGGGGGTCGACGGTGGAGATGAACAGTATCCCGTGGAGTCCCGTTTTGCGGTATGCCACACCCCTCCCGATGAACAGGACCACCATTTCGACCGTAGCTCTCCAACACAAGTCAGTTTCCTCCGTTTTGCGGTACGCCACACCCCTCCCGATCAACAGGACCCCCGTTTCGACCGTAGGAGGTCCGTTTCCTCCGTTTTGCGGTACGCCAGACCCCTCCCGATGAACAGGATCCCATTTTGAACGTGGCCGGTTGAACACAAGGCCGTTTCCTCCGTTCTGTGGTACGCCAGGCCTCGTTTCCATCGGCTGTTCCGTCCAAGCCCTCCCGATGAACACGACGACGCATTCCGTTCCGACCCAGCTGGTTGGCTCCCCATGAACATGACGACGACGCAGTTTCTCCATTCTGACCCAGCCATGTACACGAGCCCTGGTCGTACGTATGCGCGAGTAGGCGTTCGAGACCCTGCCCGTATGTACGTACGTGGCCGTATTTTCTTTCTTGCACACTGGCCGCTGTACGTACGTGTACATGCTACGTGCGTGCCTCTACTATGACACGTGCGCGCCTCTACATCGACCAGTATGTACGTACACGTTCATGACCAGAATGACAACACTACGTACGCTTCGACCAGGTGGGTCCCGACTATCAGGCACTTCTTGCGTGCGAAGATGTAGCTGGTGGGTCCCAGCAGTCAGGGGGGCGAATCATTTTTTTTGCCCGGACGCACTTCCTTGCGTGCGAAGATGTAGCTGGTGGGTCCCAGCAGTCAGGGGGAAACGTTTTTTTGCGAAACACGGTGGCCCGTCTGGTGGGTCCCCGCTGTCAGGTGGAGGAATAATTATTTTGCGTGTAATAAGGAGGCACTTCCTTGCTGCGGCCGTGGACCCAGCTGTCTGCCTCTCCACGTACAGTCCACGTCCGATGGAAGCCATTCCTTGACCACGTTGACCACGCCGCGCCGAGAGCACCAGGGCGGTGGACGACGGCGAGGCCTAGGAAGGGGACGACGCGGAGCCGGTGAAGACGCGGCAGTGGAGGCCCACGCGGAGAGGAGTACAAGGGTTCACTGGTTCGGCTGCGGTGTGAGGCTGCCGTCGCCGCAGGGCCTGGCCAGCGGTGGGAATAGTAGGGGGTGGTGAGGCCTCCGCGGCAGCACAGCCGGCCACGGGAGGCAGGAGCATGCGGCACAACCGGCGCTGCTTTGGGTGGCTGGAGCAAGAAGACCAGAGGTTGAAGAAGCACTACGGCCGTTGGATGGACATCGTACGGTCACTGGAGCTAGAATCGTTCATATTGACTAAGTTGACAAAGCCCTCCATCCCCGTCAACTTAGTAGGCCCACAAGTCAGCCACCCACCAAGGTGGGTCCCAACCAGCAGGGGGAGTATTCATTTTTTTGTGCGTAATAAGGAGGCACTTCCGGTGGGTCCGAGCTGACAGCGGGGGGAATGTTTTTTTCACACAATACAGTGGCCCGTCCGGTGGGTCCCAGCAGTCAGGGGGGAAATGTTTTTTCGCAAAATACGATGGCCCGTCCGGTGGGTCCCTGCTGTCAGGTGGAGGAATCATTATTTTCCACGTAATAAGGAGGCACTTCCTTGCTGCCGTCGTGGACCCAGCTGTCAGCCTCTCCACATACAGTCCACGTCCGATGGAAGCCGTTCCTTGACCACGTTGACCACGCCGCGCCGAGAGCACCAGGGCGGTGGACGACGGCGAGGCCTAGGAAGGGGATGATGCAGTGCTGGGGAAGACGCGGCAGTGGAAGCCCGCGCGGAGAGGAGTACGAGGGTTCACTGGTTCGGCTGCGGTGTGAGGCTGCCGTCGCCGTAGAATAACAGGGGGTGTGGGTGAGTAGAGGGATGGCCTGGCCAGCGGTGGGAGTAGTAGGGGGCGGTGAGGCCTCCGCGGCATCAGAGCCGGCCACGGGAGGCAGGAGCACGTGACACGACCGGCGCTGCTTTGGGCGGCTGGAGCATGAAGACCAGAGGTTGAAGAAGCACTACGGTCGTTGGATGGACATCGTACGGTCACTGCAGCTAGAATCGTTTATATTGACTTAGTTGACAAAGCCCTTGGTACGCGTCAACTTAGTTGGCCCACAGGTCAGCCTCCGAAACGGTGCGCCCCAGATGTCAGGGGGAGGAATCATTTTTTGGGCGGCTGAAGCAAGAATACCCGAGATTGAAGAAGAAGCACGACATCCGTTGGATGGACATCCAACGGCCACAGGTGCCAGAACCGTGTGTTGTTGACAAAGCCTTGCATACGCGTCAACTTAGTTTTTTTTAGGGGACGCATCAACTTAGAAGG
The DNA here is from genome assembly GCA_036873465.1 of Thinopyrum obtusiflorum. NCBI lineage: Eukaryota > Viridiplantae > Streptophyta > Magnoliopsida > Poales > Poaceae > Thinopyrum > Thinopyrum obtusiflorum. The sequence continues at coordinate 25,203 of JAAAWM010010091.1, forward strand.
CCCACAAGTGTGTGGCAGAGAACATATAGCCCATTTGCGATTTGTAAGAATGTACAGCCCATTTTTTAATTCTAATGGAATTTACTATAGCCCATTTACAGTTTGTTAAAAGTACAGCCCATTTTCTAGCTAGGACAACAATTAATAATTTCAACCAACCGCTCAAAACAAAACTAAAAAAAAAATTCCCACATTTTTATGGGATCCGAAATATTTTTATCCGAAATTTCTAGTCACATTAAATATAATTTCAAAATAAAGTTGTATTATGTTAAAATCCAACAAAATATTGCGCGCGCAACAAGTAATGAAATTAAAATTTTCAAATGCCGAAAATAATATTTTTTTAAACTAATTGCGCGTATGGTGCATTTTTTTATAGTTACTGCCCGGTTATTATAATTACATCCCATCTATTATTTCTTAAAGTCCATTTTCTTGTTAAGCCTAATGCATACCTCCTAGGAAAGTTTGCAGCCCAGCAGGGCGGAGAATAACAAGTTGACCCGGATATTGTGTACAACTGTCGGCCCAGTTGCATTGCTGATGTTGAAAAAAAAGGCCTGTGTAGTACAGTACAACCTAACATGGCTACTCAGCCCACATTCAGCGACGCCGGAAAGGCCCAAACAAGGCTTCTGTACAACTTTTTGAAGTCACTGAGCTCAATTAATAACTTAAGAAAAAAGTTAGATTACAGTGGAACCTAATTAAATGCTGTCACGAGCAAAGAAATAATTCAACGGGTCCCACTTGTGCGTGTGTGCGTGTGCGTGTGTGTGTGTGTGAGAGAGAGAGAGACCCATCGGTCGATGCTCATAAATACATCTTTCAGCCATATGCATTGCTGATGCTCAGTAAAAACTTATATAGTTGACACAATCATATAGAACATCATAGCACACTGAACTTGCATACAAAAATTTCACGCAGGCGGCACAATCAGGATGGAAGCAGTGGATCGCTACGGGTAGGGCTATGTTGAAACCAACGAACTCGTACATAACGGTTCATCGTCTTTATCAATGACAGGGAAATATCTTGAATGCTGTCCAAAGAAAACAGACAGACAACACAATAAGTTTTGCTAGCACATTAAGTTGACGTAGAGCCCTTTCTAAAAAAAGTTTAGGTACAAAATTAGAACATGTCACAATCAAATGTACTGGCACATCAGTGCTTCACACCCATAGCTCGGATTTAACTAGTATCTGACAAGATTCAGTTATTACCTCAAATTAGAGCACATCCAGGCAGCCAGCCCTGCCTCTTCTCCCAAAGAAGCAGTGGCCTCCACCGCGCGATGGAGTAGGCCCTGTGCCATCCATTGTTCCGAGCAACACATGGAAAGTCTGACATTGACTCCTGTAATGGACATCGTCGATGGACCCTGGCACCAGCGGCGGCGGCAGGACTTCGATTGATGGATTGACCACTTCTTCGACATGCACGAACACTCGATACAGGTACATCCCTAACGTGGTCCGCGGCGGCCTTGGTGGCGATGAATAGTAAAACCCCGGTTCCTGCACCACAGAAGTGTGTATCAGCTTTGATTATTCAGGGGTACAAATTGGCTGTAATGACATGATCACAATCGCATGAATTAACTCATTCCAAATATAGCTAATTTACGGCATCTCTAATACATTCCATAGTTCTACTCAAATTCTGCTCATACACGGATATGCCAATCATCACAAAAAGTTCAAACAGTGTCATGGCGTCATCATTAACATGAGATGAAAACAACTTACACGCGCCGTCCCAGCAATACGTGGTGCCATCTACTTTGTCGATCACGTAGATGATGCCATTGTGTTCAATAGCATCACAGAAGTGTGTATCAGCTTTGATGATGATCCACTGTGAGCTGAGTTGTCTCCAGCTAAAGAAGGCACCGGCGTAAAGATAGGCGAGTCTGCGGTCGAACAAAGCAATTAGCTTGAAGTCTACGTAATTCGCATGTCGTGTGGGCACTTGGCAGATTACAATCTTCTGCAAAACAAGGTCCGTCCAACTGACGTGGTAATCTAGATGACTAGGACCGCGATGGTAAAACTCTATATAATCCAACGGAGGAAGGATAATCTCATGGGAGGTCTGGAAGTTCACGAGCACCAACTTTTTACCGTCTTCTCTGAAGGCAGCCATCTAGTGGGAGTTCATGCTGACCCAGTACATACCTGCCAAGAAGTTTTGGGCGATGGTGATTGGATCGAAGTCAAGGGAAATGATGTACGGCGACCCACTACATACCTGCAAAGAAGTTTTGGCTAATGGAGATCGGATTGCAGTCGAGGGGCATCATGTATGCCTCCGTATCATGGTGAGCCAATCTCGCAAGACCAGATAGCAGCAAGAAGGTTGTCTTGAAAAGCTTTGGCCTCACTTCGATGATGGCCGTGTGCATGCCCCTCGAGCATGTAGCCAGCCGCAGGGCGCTCAACATATCCATACACGAACAACAGAGGTCGAGGACGTCACTGGGGAGATTGCTCCAATCGCGGCTCATATGGATCCTGCGTGGTTCGCGTTCGGCCATGGTGGAGTTTGGAAGGTGGGGTTTTGGGGGGGCTTGATTTACGGGGGAGAAGGCTGTCGGTGCTGGAGCAGCTAGCGAGGGAATAGTGGTACTGGGGGAGGCGAGCGAGGCGAGGGTATGCGGGGGCACAGTGAGATAATGAAGAGTGACCTCAGGATCTCCGGCGAGACGGAGATGGAGATGGAGTGATGCTAGGGGAGTGGGAGACGAGGCGAGGCATGCTATACAGCGGCGGTGACAGTGACTGCACAATGCACAAGGTGAGGCTGACTTTGGTAACCCGAACACGCCGCTTGGACTGGTGTCACCTCGGGCGCAGGGTCTTATCACTTCACTGTGAGGACCGGATGAATAATAGTATTTTGACCATCAAATGTACCACAGTTGTACTACTACTACTAGTATGAGTAGTAGGAACATGAGTACACTCCCATGCTAGCATGCCTCTGGGTTCACTTCATCCTCCAGCTATCATCCATATTGCGAGCAGAACCAAATTCTCGTGCATGCGGAAGTGCGAAGAAGGACTTTTCTTTTTTGAGGATAACCGCATATTCCTTAACCGTAGTAGGAACATGAGTAGTACTCCCTCCGGTCCTCTTTTGTCTGCGCATAACTTTTTTCAGTATTTCTCTAATTAGTCTGCGTATATACCCTTTTGCATGCGCCCATTTCCCTCCATGCCCTGCATTCACAGCATTAATTAGCGTACGCATGAGCAGCTGCAGCCAGACTCCAGCCAATAAACTGCAGCATGCAAGTGGGCCACTCTGTGCGCGTGGGAGAGAGAAAAGGCAACCGAAGAGCCCGTCCAATCCATTCCATGCAGCAGTCAAACCACCGCACCTCTCCTCATGCATGCACATAACTTCTCCCATTTACCCCCATTTACTTCTCCATCGGGAACCGATTTTCCTCGGCTTTTTCACTACTCCTTGATCTTCATTTGCATCCAAACCACACTGCATTCACATTGTTTTAACCTCTTCACATCCTCCTGGAGTAATTCCGAAGCCCCTCTAAATAATCATCTTCTTCAGTTAGACTAGCCATCTAATCCTAATTCTCCAAACCATAGCCCTCCGGTCCAGCGGTTCCAAATGGCGAAAGAGATCGAGATGCAGGTTTTTAGCGTCCAACATGTCCTCGTCGAAGGCTCGTTGAGCATAGTTGCCACAGTCACCGACCACCCAAGGGTTGTTCGGAAGTGGATCAACAATGTATCCAACTCCCTCCAAAAGGTGGAGATGAATGTCATCGGTCTCGACGCAGAGTACATGGAGCGTGCCACTGGGAAGATCCAATGCGCCACTGTCCTTCAGCTGTGCCTCGAAGATGATGTTTTGGTGTACCACATCATACACGCACCCTCCATACCAGGTGAGCTTCACGATTTCTTGTCTCGGGAGGACATATACTTCTGTGGGGCAGCCATCGTAGGGGACAAACAGAAGTTGGAGCCGTACAACCTTGATTTGAAAAGCATCGCTGACCTACAAACCAGAATAAAAATTCCTATAGAAGATTGTGATAAACCGACACCATCCCTATTTGACGTAGCAAATTTTGTGCTAGGAACAAATCTTCAGAAGGGTGACGAGACGCTGGCATTAAGGTCGTCTGGATGGGAGAATTATCCCTTGACGTACGAGCGGATAAAATATGCTGCCCTCGATGCCCGTGTGAGTTTTGAGATAGCTGCAAGGTCCAGAGAGGTTGTTGCGAAGCCGTCTCCCACAGAAAATGAGAACAAGAAGAAGAAGAAGAAGAAGAAGAAGAAGAAGAAGATGCTGCACCAGCAGCAGGGCATTATGGATGGATGAACTATTTCCTCTCTTGTAAAAAAAATATTCCCTCTCTATGTATATTGATATAGATGGACTATTTCGATGGTGTGCATGTCTTTGGAACAAGTAGTAGCGTGGGTCCGCTTGACTATAAGGAACTATTTATCCACCTAGCTTTCTCTACTACTCCTTCCAGTGATCGGTATGCAATGCATGTGTCCGTAGACATGACAGCTTGTCCATGGAAGTTCAACTACGGCGACCATCACGTTTCATCCACTGCCACTCGCGATTCCCACGACGCCGCTCCAACCCACGGCACCACGTCCCCCGACATGCGCCTCACCCCTCTCGGCCGCACCGCCCCTCTGCCTTTGTGTGCATGACATGTGGGCCACCTTAAATGCGGCGAGCATCAAGTTTCTACCACAGCCACACGCGATTCCCACGACGCCGCGCGAACCCATGACACCACACGTCCCGCACCATCAAATTTTCATCCAGCGGCTGTGACACATTTCGTCTCGGGCATCAATCCTCAGCTGGTGTACTTCTGTACTACAGGTAGTACCCGCCGGTGTGGCCATCTACGCCTCGTAACGCCCCGACGCCCAGCTGTGGCACCCTCGCCACGGCCACGCCACCACTGGCAGGTTCATCTCGAATGAGTGAGTCGCGGACCACACCACCACCATGAGAATGACATGTGGGCCAGCCGCATTTAAGGTCCGCATGTCATTGACTCATAGGCCGGGCATTAAGCCATTGAAGTTCGGTCCCGTGGGCCCCGAGAGGGAAATGCAATTCCTGCGGCAGGCCTTGTGGTGCTCCCGCAGTACGAGCTCGTGCCAAACCCGGAATTTGTTTCTTACTACTACCAACTACTAGTAAGGTACACGTGCATTGCATGCATGAGATTCTGGTGGTTTGTGCATTATGCTTCTACATGTGGAGTCTTCTAGATTCTACATGTGGCAAAATCTGGTGGAATGTAGATGATATCCAATGGCCAGTAGTGCTTGGATTTGCCATCTTTGTACCGTCGGATTGGCTTCATCCAACGACCAACTTTCAAAGTTATGGCTTGGTTTGCTAAGGTTGCCACACCTAAGCTTAGGCATGCCAGCATGTGTTTGGTTCATTGCTACACTTGTGGCTTGCCACACTTTTCTAGCTACATGGTCCACATGTCATAGACTCAACTTCTTGCCAAATCTTGCCACACTTGTGGTGGCCATTTTGTTAGCCACATTTTTTGTGGCAGACACACTTTGCCTAAGCTTAGTTGTGGCAAAGTTAGTCATGAATGAAGTTCAACCATGGAGTCTTCTAGATTCTACATGTGGCAGAATCTGGTGGAATGTAGATGATATCCAACGGCCAGTAGTGCTCGGATTTGCCATCTTTGTAACGTCGGATTGGCTTCATCCAATGACCAACTTTCAAAGTTATTCACACATTATATAGGGGGTATAGATATAAATGTGCTGGCCCATTGCAATGGATCCAAAGTATATCTGTTTAGTGGAGTGCACTCTAAACACATTATCTATTTATTTTTCTCTAACCTTTCGTAGCCATGCAACCAAGCCACATAAGCTTCATGGGTGCCCCCCACATCATATTATTCATACTACGTTAACAGAAAAAAAAGATAAATCACCCAAAACAAGATCTTCCCATTTTTTGTTCCTATGATGCTGTGCCGTGCACGTACCTACTAGTTGTATAGTGGTAGTACTAGTTGTATAGTACAAACTTGGTACTAGTAGGAGTAGAGTAGTATGGAATGCTCCTACTCTATCAGCGAGCCCCATCTGACACCAAATTTCTTGGCTTCCGTGCTACAGCTAGATCTTCCCCTCGTTTCTGTTTTCCAACCCGGCGGCGGGCGGGGTGCGGTTTGCCAATAGTCGGTTTGCTCAACGGCGGTCCCACATGAAAGTGAAAATGCTAGGCAACACGCCTTCCCTAAGCTATGTGTCGTGCCGGACGGGCCGTGGAGTACTCTCGATTCCCGGGCGTGTGTGGGAGGAGTGCGACGCGAACGCGTCAGGCCTTTTCCTTTTACTAGCAATGTGCCCGTGCGTTGCGACGGATCCAAAGTAGTAGAATAGTAGTACTTGTTCACAAACTTGAAAGAAATCACTCTTGTTTTGATATACTCCTAATATATTACTCCCTCCGTTCCTAAATATTTGACTTTTAAGAGATTTCAAATGGACTATCACATACGAATTATATAGACATATTTTGAAGTGTAGATTCACTCATTTTGCTCCGTATGTAGTCACTTATTGAAATCTCTAGAAAGACAAATATTTAGGAACGGAGGGAGTACTTTTCACTCAAAATATATTTCTCAGGCTGTTTTGATGAGGTGAGGGAGGGATGTGGTTGCTTTCAAGATAATAAGGGGTTTTCTGCAAATTGGAGCAGAGAAGTGGGCTATTGTTGCAAAAATGCCACAACTTACCTCACAGCCATTAGATGCAGATCTAATGGTCAGAAACGACGGATGGCAGACACACCACCATCACCAACTGAGTCTTTTATAGGAGTAGGAGTAGAGAAACATGTATAAATTGTAACATTTTGGTTCTGCTCCTTGGCACGATCGATAGATGGAAATAACGATTGGAAACGCTAGGGCGGGGCTATTTCCGCCAGATAAGCAGGGTACGTAGTAGCTAGGTTGGCGCATCGTCGGTTTGGTCACACGCGGTCCGACATGTTCTAGTGTTTCTAGCAAGATGCCCGCGCGTTGCACGAAGTTGATGGAAAAGGTAAGCACAACTTATAAATTGACGGATGGAGTACTAGTTACAGTGATGCATATAATTAAGCAAAGGGACCGCACATGTCGGTATTGACTGGAACGAGAATGCAACAGCACAATAAGAATTAAGGCCACGATGATGATGCGATCGTAGTGGTGGTTACAGAAGGAAAGAAGAAAGATGCATCCATCAACGTACGACCTCCTCCTCCTCAACTTAGTGCGCCGGGCCACCGACCGGCGGCTAAGGAGTGGCGGCTTTTGTGGCGAGGTCGAGGTGCTTCTCAGCAAAGGCATCCAAGGCTTCCAGCCGGTTGAGGAAGGCCAACATCGTAGCGTCCTCACTGGCCTTGTAGATACCTATGTACATGATTTGCTCGTACACGTGGATGTGTAGGTCGACGAATTCTTGCAGGGCGAGGCGCCTCGTGGCGAGCGCGACCTCCAGGTGGACATTCTTCATGGCGTCGGCGGGCAGTCGCAGGGCCACCAGTGCTTGAAAAAGGTTCCGGCCATGGAGGCCGATTAGGGGGACATGCAATGAGGAGCCCGGGCGCACGGGCTGGAGGAGTACGGCAATGTCGTCCGCGAGCTTCTTGAGGACGGTGAACTTGTTGGTGGTGGCAACGATCATCTGGTCCAACTGAGAGTCGTAGTTGGCGTCGACGGCAGCCATCCACCAGCCGGTCTCCAACACTGTCTGGAGACGATCCTCGGCGCCATGCCGCAGGCCGACGTCGTGGACCATCTGGCACAGCCGCTGGCCGCTCGCGCGCATCGCCGCCATGGGTCTGGAGTGAGCTCTTTTGCGCTTAGTGTAGGTGCTTAGGCAAATGCTTAGGTGCGTACGATGTGGTAGATGCATTGGAATGGAGGGGCGCCTTTATATGAGGGCAAACTGCGTTGCATTCACATCGTGCAGCCTCTTTTCCCGGTCCTCCTCCCATTACTTCCCTCATGCATTAATTGAAGGAGGATTGATACGTCTCCAACGTATCTATAATTTTTGATTGTTCCATGCTATATTATATTCTGTTTTGGATGATTATTGGGCTTTATTATACACTTTTATATTATTTTTGGGACTAACCTATTAACCGGAGGCCCAGCCCAAATTGCTGTTTTTTTTGCCTATTTCAGTGTTTCGAAGGAAAAGGATATCAAACGGAGTCTAAACGGAATGAAACCTTCGGGAACGTGATTTTTGGAACAAACGTGATCCAGAGACTTGGAGTCTACGTAAAGCAATCAACGAGGAGAGCACGAGGCAGGGGGGCGCGCCCTCCACCCTCGTGGGGCCCACGTTGCTCCACCGACGTACTTCTTCCTCCTATATATACCTACGTACCCCCAAACGATTAGAGACAGAGCCAAAACCCTATTTCCACCACCGCAACCTTCTGTACCCGTGAGATCCCATCTTGGAGCCTTTTCCGGCGCTCCGCCGGAGGGGGCATTGATCACGGAGGGCTTCTACA
>JAAAWM010010092.1:0-33801 GCA_036873465.1 Thinopyrum obtusiflorum
GGGTCGTCCTCCGGCGTGTACTCCTGGTCCATCATGCGGGGCACATAGGCCTCCGAGGCCGCTGCCTCGAAGACCTCGCCGAAGTGCCCCACGCTCCATGTTGCTCGACCTGTCATGCTGTCTTGAGGATGGCGGGGCGGTGCTCCGATGTACGCGGCAACACTTGTGCCCGCACCCATCTGGGGTGGTGCGGGCGCAGTAGGGCGCCCTCCACCATGGGTCATGTCGATGTCGATGAGGCCCTCGGGTGCGCCCGGGAACACGCGGGCGCGGAGAGGCCCGCCGTCGGACCCGGCCGCGGCTTGAGGCGTGAGCTGATAGCAGAAGGGCGGCGCTCCCGTGGCCGCCGCGTCCAGTAGCTCGGCGAGGCGTTCCAGCAGCGCATCCCGGCCGCACTCCATCAGTCGGCACCGCAGCAGCCCTCGTGCCACCGTGAGTACTGCCCGCATGTTCGCCTGCTCCCGCCGGGTGTGCGGCGCCGTTGCTGCGGCGTGGCTTGCGGCCCTTGCAGCGGCTCGCGCTTGTCGTGGAGTGAGGGTGGATGGCGCCTGGCCGCGCCGCCCGCGCCCAACAGCGTTAGGCGGCGCCCGTGCCGCCTGGAGCGCGGGGTTGAGGTCTTCCTGGGCAGGCGCCGCCGCCCGGGCGGGCCAGGCTGCCCAGAGGTCGGCGTCAGCCCTTGGGTCGCCGGACATCGGAACCGCGGAGCGTCGGTGGATCGACTGGTGGGGAAGAGACTCCGGCGCACCCCTACCTGGCGCGCCAAATGTCGGATCACGGGTTCCGGCAAAACCCTTAAGGTTCGAACTCTGGGGTGCGCGCGAAGTTCTTTCCCTCCTACCGATCCACGCCCTAGGTTTGCTAAGATCTTGCGGACGAACTCAACGAACTCACAACACAAGAGACACAAGATTTATACTGGTTCGGGCCACTGTTGTGGTGTAATACCCTACTCCAGTGTGGTGGTGGTGGATTGCCTCTGGGGCTGATGATGGACAGTACAAGGGGAAGAACAGCCTCCTGAGGTTGAGGTGTTCTTGTGCTTGGTGTGTGGCTAAGGATCAGGCGAGATGCCTCTGAATGAGTTATTCCCTCCCCCTACTGTGGTGGCTAGTTCTACTTATATAGGATCTGGTCCTCTCCCCAAATATTGAGCGGGAAGGGAGCCAACAACGGCCAATTTGAAAGGGGACAGCTAGTACAGCTTATCCTGACAAAAGCGGTCTTCGCCTGCAAAAGGCTCTGGTGGTGACGTGATGACCCACAAGTATAGGGGATCTATCGTAGTCCTTTCGATAAGTAAGAGTGTCGAACCCAACGAGGAGCAGAAGGAAATGATAAGCGGTCTTCAGCAAGGTATTCTCTGCAAGCACTGAAATTATCGGTAACAGATAGTTTTGTGATAAGGTAAATTGTAACGAGCAACAAGTAACAAAAGTAAATAAAGTGCAGCAAGGTGACCCAATCCTTTTTGTAGCAAAGGACAAGCCTGGACAATTTCTTATATAGAGAAGGGGGGGGGGGGGGGGGGGGGGGGGGGGGGGGGGGGGGGGGGGGGGGGGGGGGGGGGGGGGGGGGGGGGGGGGGGGGGGGGGGGGGGGGGGGGGGGGGGGGGGGGGGGGGGGGGGGGGGGGGGGGGGGGGGGGGGGGGGGGGGGGGGGGGGGGGGGGGGGGGGGGGGGGGGGGGGGGGGGGGGGGGGGGGGGGGGGGGGGGGGGGGGGGGGGGGGGGGGGGGGGGGGGGGGGGGGGGGGGGGGGGGGGGGGGGGGGGGGGGGGGGGGGGGGGGGGGGGGGGGGGGGGGGGGGGGGGGGGGGGGGGGGGGGGGGGGGGGGGGGGGGGGGGGGGGGGGGGGGGGGGGGGGGGGGGGGGGGGGGGGGGGGGGGGGGGGGGGGGGGGGGGGGGGGGGGGGGGGGGGGGGGGGGGGGGGGGGGGGGGGGGGGGGGGGGGGGGGGGGGGGGGGGGGGGGGGGGGGGGGGGGGGGGGGGGGGGGGGGGGGGGGGGGGGGGGGGGGGGGGGGGGGGGGGGGGGGGGGGGGGGGGGGGGGGGGGGGGGGGGGGGGGGGGGGGGGGGGGGGGGGGGGGGGGGGGGGGGGGGGGGGGGGGGGGGGGGGGGGGGGGGGGGGGGGGGGGGGGGGGGGGGGGGGGGGGGGGGGGGGGGGGGGGGGGGGGGGGGGGGGGGGGGGGGGGGGGGGGGGGGGGGGGGGGGGGGGGGGGGGGGGGGGGGGGGGGGGGGGGGGGGGGGGGGGGGGGGGGGGGGGGGGGGGGGGGGGGGGGGGGGGGGGGGGGGGGGGGGGGGGGGGGGGGGGGGGGGGGGGGGGGGGGGGGGGGGGGGGGGGGGGGGGGGGGGGGGGGGGGGGGGGGGGGGGGGGGGGGGGGGGGGGGGGGGGGGGGGGGGGGGGGGGGGGGGGGGGGGGGGGGGGGGGGGGGGGGGGGGGGGGGGGGGGGGGGGGGGGGGGGGGGGGGGGGGGGGGGGGGGGGGGGGGGGGGGGGGGGGGGGGGGGGGGGGGGGGGGGGGGGGGGGGGGGGGGGGGGGGGGGGGGGGGGGGGGGGGGGGGGGGGGGGGGGGGGGGGGGGGGGGGGGGGGGGGGGGGGGGGGGGGGGGGGGGGGGGGGGGGGGGGGGGGGGGGGGGGGGGGGGGGGGGGGGGGGGGGGGGGGGGGGGGGGGGGGGGGGGGGGGGGGGGGGGGGGGGGGGGGGGGGGGGGGGGGGGGGGGGGGGGGGGGGGGGGGGGGGGGGGGGGGGGGGGGGGGGGGGGGGGGGGGGGGGGGGGGGGGGGGGGGGGGGGGGGGGGGGGGGGGGGGGGGGGGGGGGGGGGGGGGGGGGGGGGGGGGGGGGGGGGGGGGGGGGGGGGGGGGGGGGGGGGGGGGGGGGGGGGGGGGGGGGGGGGGGGGGGGGGGGGGGGGGGGGGGGGGGGGGGGGGGGGGGGGGGGGGGGGGGGGGGGGGGGGGGGGGGGGGGGGGGGGGGGGGGGGGGGGGGGGGGGGGGGGGGGGGGGGGGGGGGGGGGGGGGGGGGGGGGGGGGGGGGGGGGGGGGGGGGGGGGGGGGGGGGGGGGGGGGGGGGGGGGGGGGGGGGGGGGGGGGGGGGGGGGGGGGGGGGGGGGGGGGGGGGGGGGGGGGGGGGGGGGGGGGGGGGGGGGGGGGGGGGGGGGGGGGGGGGGGGGGGGGGGGGGGGGGGGGGGGGGGGGGGGGGGGGGGGGGGGGGGGGGGGGGGGGGGGGGGGGGGGGGGGGGGGGGGGGGGGGGGGGGGGGGGGGGGGGGGGGGGGGGGGGGGGGGGGGGGGGGGGGGGGGGGGGGGGGGGGGGGGGGGGGGGGGGGGGGGGGGGGGGGGGGGGGGGGGGGGGGGGGGGGGGGGGGGGGGGGGGGGGGGGGGGGGGGGGGGGGGGGGGGGGGGGGGGGGGGGGGGGGGGGGGGGGGGGGGGGGGGGGGGGGGGGGGGGGGGGGGGGGGGGGGGGGGGGGGGGGGGGGGGGGGGGGGGGGGGGGGGGGGGGGGGGGGGGGGGGGGGGGGGGGGGGGGGGGGGGGGGGGGGGGGGGGGGGGGGGGGGGGGGGGGGGGGGGGGGGGGGGGGGGGGGGGGGGGGGGGGGGGGGGGGGGGGGGGGGGGGGGGGGGGGGGGGGGGGGGGGGGGGGGGGGGGGGGGGGGGGGGGGGGGGGGGGGGGGGGGGGGGGGGGGGGGGGGGGGGGGGGGGGGGGGGGGGGGGGGGGGGGGGGGGGGGGGGGGGGGGGGGGGGGGGGGGGGGGGGGGGGGGGGGGGGGGGGGGGGGGGGGGGGGGGGGGGGGGGGGGGGGGGGGGGGGGGGGGGGGGGGGGGGGGGGGGGGGGGGGGGGGGGGGGGGGGGGGGGGGGGGGGGGGGGGGGGGGGGGGGGGGGGGGGGGGGGGGGGGGGGGGGGGGGGGGGGGGGGGGGGGGGGGGGGGGGGGGGGGGGGGGGGGGGGGGGGGGGGGGGGGGGGGCTTGCTTATGATTTTTCTTCGGACGAAAGACTTCATATAGCAGAAGATGGGCATCGGAGGGCCACCAGGGAGCCCACGAGGCAGGGGGGTGCGCCCCCCACCCTCGTGCCTGGTGGGTGGCCCGCCTCTGGTATTTCTTCCGCTCAATATTTTTTATTATTTCCAAAAATAACTTTTGTGGAGTTTCAGGACTTTTGGAGTTGCGCAGAATAGGTCTCTAATATTTGCTCCTTTTCCAGCCCAGAATTCCAGCTGCCGGCATTCTCCCTCTTCATGTAAACCTTGTAAAATAAGAGAAAATAAGCATAAGTATTGTGACATAATGTGTAATAATAGCCCATAATGCAATAAATATCGATATGAAAGCATGATGCAAAATGGACGTATCAACTCCCCCAAGCTTAGACCTCGCTTGTCCTCAAGCGGAAGCCGATAACGATAAATATGTCCACTTGTTTAGAGGTAGAGGTGTCGATAAAATAAAATACGGACATGAGGGCATCATGATCATTCTTATAACAGCAACATATTTGAATATTGTCATATGATTTCTTATGCTCAAGTAATAATCTATTCACAATGCAAAGTATGAATCAGAAACTTCATTGGGAACTAACAAACTATAATCTCAGTCATTGAAGCAATTGCAATTTATCATAACGTCAGAAAGAGTCAATATAAGAGCTTTTCAGCAAGTCCACATATTCAACTATCATTTAGTCTTTCACAATTGCTAACACTCACGCAATACTTGTGGTTACGGAGTTTTAATCGGACACAGAGAAAGATAGGGGCTTATAGTTTCGCCTCCCAACTTTTTACCTCAAGGGTAATGTCAACAATAATAGTTCATGCTAACTTACATCCAATTGGATATATATATCAGGATCTTTCCAACACACTGTGCTTGCCAAAGGATAAAATGTAAAAAGGAAAGGTGAAGATCACCATGACTCTTGCTTAAGGTAGAAGATAATAGTAAAAGATAGGCCCTTCGCAGAGGGAAGCAGAGGTTGTCATGCGCTTTCAAGGTTGGATGCACAAAATCTTAATGCGAAAGAACGTCACTTTATATTGCCACTTGTGATATGGACCTTTATTATGCAGTTCGTCGCTTTTATTTCTTCCACATCACAAGATCGTATAAAGCTTATTTTCTCCCACACTAATAAGTCATACATATTTAAAGAGCAATTTTTATTGCTTGCACCGATGACAACTTACTTGAAGGATCTTACTCAATCCATAGGTAGATATGGTGGACTCTCATGGCAAAACTGGGTTTAAGGGATATTTGGAAGCACAAGTAGTATCTCTACTTGGTGCAAAGAATTTGGCTAGCACGAGGGAGAAAGGCAAGCTCAACATGTTGGATGATCCATGACAATACACTTTATCTCAGATATAAGAAAACATAACCCATTACGTTGTCTTCCTTGTCCAACATCAACTCTTTAGCATGTCATATTTTAATGAGTGCTCACAATCATAAAAGATGTCCAAGATAGTATATTTATATGTGAAACCTCTCTTTCTTTATTACTTCCTATTAATTGCAACGATGACCAAAGCTATGTTTGTCAACTCTCAACAACTTTTAATCATCATACTCTTTCTATGTGAAGTCATTACTCTCCATAAGATCAATATGATCTCTTTGTTTCTTTTATTCTTTTCTTTTTCTTTTATTCCCTCAAGATCATAGCAAGATAATCAAGCCCTTGACTCAACACTAATCTTTATTATATATAGCTCACGGACTCGATTACATAGACGGATCATAAAGCAAAACTCAAAACTAGATCATACTAAAACTTTATTCTACTAAATCAAGATATTACTAAAAGGATCGAACTAAAAAAAACGGTAAAGATAGGAGTGTGATGGTGATACGATACCGGGGCACCTCCCCCAAGCTTGGCGGTTGCCAAGGGGAGTGCCCATACCCATGTGATTATGTCTTCTTCTTCGGAGGTGGTGGCGTGATATTCTTGGCGATGATACTCCTCAGGATACGATTCTCTTCCTCGAGCTTATTAAGTTGCTTCTTGAGATCCATTATCTCCTTACGGAGCTTACCCGTGATGGTTATAGCTCCTTGCACCCATGGATGTTGCATAGCTGCGGGGGAACAAGTAACACTCTTTTTCATATTCTCGTAAGAAAGAAATCTAACATTGGAAGGGATAACCGAGTTTGGAATAGCCGAGCTCTGTAGTTCCCCCATCGTGAATCCAGCTCGGTAGCGAGAAGTGACTTCTTGATCCTCCTCCATGGCATCTATACTCTTCAAATCAGCCTCCATCTCTTCCTCCGTTGCTGGCCCGAAGCGGTCAGCATCGCTGTTTGTCCTTGATCTCGATGCCGGATGAGACACCCGGCTCTCCCCGACTGACTCTTGAGAAGACATCTTGCTCTAATCTGCAGCAGCAACAGCTCGAAATGAAAACAGAGGATATTTGCATGATACAAGAGTCAAAACCTTCGGGAGATTATATAATGAATTTTTACCGACCAAAATACGTATCGTGCAAGAAAACGGAGTCCGAAGAGCGCACGAGGTGCCCACGAGGCAGGGGGGCCGCCCAGGGGGGTAGGGCGCGCCCTCCACCCTCGTGGAGGCCTCGTGTCCTTCCCGGACTGCTTCTTATTTTTCTATTTTTCTAAATATTCCAAAACGGAGAAAAATTGCCATTAGAACTGTTTTGGAGTCGGTTTACTTACCGTACCACATACCTATTCCTTTTCGGAGTCTGAAACGTTCTGGAAAGTGTCCCTTATGTATTCCTCCGGGGTTACGGTTTCAATAATATTGGTTTCAACATTTATAGGATTACCTGAGATATAATGTTTGATTCTTTGACCGTTTACCACCTTCGGATTTGTGCCTTCAAAGTTGTTGATTTTTATTGCACCGGAACGATAGACCTCCTCGATAACGTAAGGACCTTCCCATTTAGAGAGAAGTTTTCCTGCAAAAAATCTTAAACGAGAGTTGTATAGCAATACATAATCACCTACGTTAAACTCACGCTTTTGTATTCTTTTGTCATGCCATCTTTTAACTTTTTCTTTAAACAGTTTGGCATTCTCATAGGCTTGGGTTCTCCATTCATCAAGTGAGCTTATGTCAAATAGCCTCTTCTCACCGGCAAGTTTGAAATCATAGTTGAGCTCTTTAATAGCCCAATATGCCTTATGTTCTAGTTCGAGAGGTAAGTGACATGCTTTTCCATAAACCATTTTATACGGAGACATACCCATAGGATTTTTATATGCAGTTCTATAGGCCCATAATGCATCATCAAGTTTCTTGGACCAATTCTTTCTAGACCTATTAACAGTCTTTTGCAAAATTAATTTAAGTTCTCTATTACTCAATTCTACTTGACCACTAGACTGGGGGTGATATGGAGATGCAATTCTATGATTAATGTCATACTTAGCAAGCATTTTACGAAAGGCACCATGAATAAAATGTGAACCACCATTAGTCATTAAATATCTAGGGACTCCAAACCTCAGAAAAATAACTTCTTTAAGCATCTTAATAGAGGTGTTATGATCAGCACTACTAGTTGGAATAGCTTCTACCCACTTAGTAACGTAATCAACAGCAACTAAAATATGTGTATACCCATTAGAGGAAGGAAATGGTCCCATATAATCTAAGCCCCAAACATCAAATGGTTCAATAACAAGTGAATAATTCATAGGCATTTCTTGACGTCTACTAATATTACCAATTCTTTGACATTCATCACAAGATAAGACAAACTTACGAGCATCTTTGAAGAGAGTAGGCCAATAAAAACCGGATTGCAATACCTTATGTGCAGTTCTATCTCCAGCGTGGTGTCCTCCATAAGCCTCGGAGTGACACTTGCGTAGGATCTATTCCTGTTCATGCTCAGGTACACAACGCCTAATAACACTATCTACTCCTTCTTTATAAAGATGTGGGTCATCCCAAAAGTAATGTCTCAAATCATAGAAAAACTTTTTCTTTTGCTGGTATGTGAAACTAGGTGGTATAAATTTAGCAACAATGTAATTAGCATAATCAGCATACCATGGAGCAGTACGAGAAGCATTTATGACATTCAGTTGTTCATCAGGAAAGCTATCATCAATAGGTAGTGGGTCATCAAGAACATTTTCTAACCTAGACAAGTTGTCTGCAACGGGGTTCTCAGCTCCCTTTCTATCAATAATATGCAAATCAAATTCTTGTAGCAAGAGAACCCATCTAATAAGTCTAGGTTTAGCATCTTTCTTTTCCATAAGATATTTAATAGCAGCATGATCAGTGTGAATAGTTACTTTAGAATCAACAATATAAGGTCTGAACTTACCACACGCAAATACAACTGCTAAAAATTCTTTTTCAGTAGTAGCATAATTTCTCTGGGCATTGTCTAGAGTTTCACTAGCATATTGAATAACATTTAATTTCTTATCAACCCTTTGCCCTAGAACAACACCTACAGCATAATCACTAGCATCTCACATAATTTCAAAGGGTAAATTCCAATCAGGTGGCTGAACGATAGGTGCAGAAATCAATGCTTTCTTAAGTATTTCAAATGCTTCTACACAGTCATCATCAAAAACAAATGGTATATCTTTTTGTAATAGATTAGTCAGAGGCCGAGAAATTTTTGAGAAGTCCTTAATGAACCTCATATAAAAGCCGGCATGACCAAGGAAACTTCTTATACCTTTGATGTCCTTGGGACACGACATCTTTTCAATAGCATCAACCTTAGCTTTATCAACTTCAATACCTCTTTCAGAAATTTTATGCCCCAAGACAATGCCTTCATTAACCATAAAGTGGCACTTCTCCCAATTCAAGACAAGGTTAGTTTCTTCACATCTCTGCAAAACTCGATCAAGGTTGCTTAAGCAATCATCAAAAGAGGATCCATAGATGGAGAAATCGTCCATGAAAACCTCACAAATCTTTTCACAAAAATCAGAGAATATAGCCATCATGCATCTTTGAAAGGTAGCAGGTGCATTACATAAACCAAAAGGCATACGTCTATAAGCAAAAGTACCGAAAGGGCAAGTAAACATGGTCTTTGATTGATCATCAGCTGACACAGGTATTTGAGAGAAACCAGAATAACCATCTAGAAAGCAAAAATGTGTATGTTTGGATAATCTTTCTAGCATTTGATCAATAAATGGCAAGGGGTAATGATCTTTTTTAGTAGCTTTATTTAATTGGCGGAAATCAATTACCATCCTATAACCTGTAATAATTATTTGCGGAATCAATTCATCTTTATCATTAGGAACGACAGTAATACCTCCCTTCTTAGGGACACAATGGACATGGCTTACCCACTGGCTATCAGCAACGGGGTAGATTATACCTGCCTCAAGGAGCTTTAGGATTTCCTTTCTTACCACTTCTTTCATCTTAGGATTCATCCGTCGTTGATGATCAATAACTGGTTTGGCATCTTTCTCCAAATTTATTTTGTGTTGGCATAGAGTGGGACTAATGCCCTTAAGATCATCAAGAGTATATCCAATAGCAGCACGGTGCTTCTTCAGAGTTTTCGATAATTTTTCTTCCTCCTTCTCTGAAAGGTTAGCACTAATAATAACAGGACATATCTTCTTTTCATCAAGATAAGCATATTTAAGAGTATCAGGCAATGGTTTAAGCTCAAACACGGGATCACCCTTGGGTGGAGGAGGATCCCCTAGGATTTCAACAGGCAAGTTGTGTTTCAGAATAGGTCCCTGTTTAAAGAATACTTCATCTATTTCCCTTCTTTCATTCATAAACATATCATTTTCATGGTCTAGCAAATATTGTTCTAAAGGATCACTAGGAGGTGCGGCAATAGAAGCAAGACCAATAATTTCATCTTTACTAGGCAATTCCTCTTCACGATGTTGTCTACGAAATTTAGAAAAATTAAATTCATGAGTCATATCACCTAAACCAATAGTAACAACATCCTTTTCGCAGTCTATCCTAGCATTAACAGTGTTCAAGAAGGGTCTACCAAATATAATGGGACAAAAGCTATCTTGTGGGGAACCAAGAACAAGAAAATCAGCAGGATATTTAGTTTTTTCACACAAGACTTCAACATCTCTAACAATCCCAATTGGTGAAATAGTATCTCTATTGGCAAGCTTAATGGTGACATCAATTTCTTCTAACTCAGCGGGTGCAATGTCATGCATAATTTCTTTGTATAAGTCAATAGGTATTGCACTAGCACTAGCACCCATGTCACATAACCCATGATAACAATGATCGCCTATTTTAACAGAAATAACAGGCATGCCTACCACAGGTCTATGTTTATCTTTAGCACAAGGTTTAGCAATTCTAGCAGTCTCATTGCAGAAGTAAATAACATGCCCATCAATATTATCAGCCAAGAGATCTTTAACAATAGCAATATTAGGTTCAACTTTGACTTGCTCAGGAGGTGTATAAGTTCTAATATTACTTTTACGAACCACAGTTGAAGCTTTAGCATGATCCTTTATCCTAACAGGGAAAGGTGGTTTCTCAACATAAGCAGTAGGAACAATAGGATCATTATAAGTGATAGTCTTTTCTTCAAATTTAATAGGTGCAACTACTTTTACTTCTATGGGAGGATGATATTTAAACCACTTCTCCTTAGGGAGATCAACGTGAGCAGCAAAAGATTCACAGAAAGAAGCTACTATCTCAGAGTCAAGTCCATATTTAGTGCTAAACTTACGGAAAACATCGGTATCCATAAAAGATTTAACACAATCAAACTTAGGTGTTATACCTGACTCCTTACCTTCGTCGAGGTCCCAATCTTTAGAGTTGCGTTTAATTCTTTCCAATAAATCCCATTTGAATTCAATAGTCTTCATCATAAAAGAACCAGTACAAGAAGTATCGAGCATGGTGCGATTGTTGTCAGGGGGGGGGGGGGGGGGGGGGGGGGGGGGGGGGGGGGGGGGGGGGGGGGGGGGGGGGGGGGGGGGGGGGGGGGGGGGGGGGGGGGGGGGGGGGGGGGGGGGGGGGGGGGGGGGGGGGGGGGGGGGGGGGGGGGGGGGGGGGGGGGGGGGGGGGGGGGGGGGGGGGGGGGGGGGGGGGGGGGGGGGGGGGGGGGGGGGGGGGGGGGGGGGGGGGGGGGGGGGGGGGGGGGGGGGGGGGGGGGGGGGGGGGGGGGGGGGGGGGGGGGGGGGGGGGGGGGGGGGGGGGGGGGGGGGGGGGGGGGGGGGGGGGGGGGGGGGGGGGGGGGGGGGGGGGGGGGGGGGGGGGGGGGGGGGGGGGGGGGGGGGGGGGGGGGGGGGGGGGGGGGGGGGGGGGGGGGGGGGGGGGGGGGGGGGGGGGGGGGGGGGGGGGGGGGGGGGGGGGGGGGGGGGGGGGGGGGGGGGGGGGGGGGGGGGGGGGGGGGGGGGGGGGGGGGGGGGGGGGGGGGGGGGGGGGGGGGGGGGGGGGGGGGGGGGGGGGGGGGGGGGGGGGGGGGGGGGGTAACACCACTAGAGGAGAGACAACATACATCTCATCAAAATATCGAACGAATACCAAATTCACATGACTACTAATAGCAAGACTTCTCCCATGTCCTCAGGAATAAACGTAACTAATCAGAGGGGTATTAATATGCATAATGGATCTGAACATATGATCTTCCACCAAATAAACCAACTAGCATCAACTACAAGGAGTAATCAACACTACTAGCAACCTACAGGTACCAATCCCAGACTTAGAGACAAGAATTGGATACAAGGGATGAACTAGGGTTTGAGAGGAGATGGTGCTGGTGAAGATGTTGATGGAGATTGGCCCCCTCCCGATGAGAGGAGCGTTGGTGATGACGATGGCGATGATTTCCCCCTCCCGGAGGGAAGTGTCCCCGGCAGAACAGCTCCGCCAGAGCCCTAGATTGGTTCCGCCAAGGTTCCGCCTCGTGGCGGCGGAGTCTCATCCCGAAAGCTAGCTTATGATTTTTCTTCGGACGAAAGACTTCATATAGCAGAAGATGGGCATCGGAGGGCCACCAGGGAGCCCACGAGGCAGGGGGCGCGCCCAGGGGGTAGGGCGCGCCCCCCACCCTCGTGCCTGGTGGGTGGCCCCCCTCTGGTATTTCTTCCGCTCAATATTTTTTATTATTTCCAAAAATAACTTCCGTGGAGTTTCAGGACTTTTGGAGTTGTGCAGAATAGGTCTCTAATATTTGCTCCTTTTCCAGCCCAGAATTCCAGCTGCCGGCATTCTCCCTCTTCATGTAAACCTTGTAAAATAAGAGAAAATAAGCATAAGTATTGTGACATAATGTGTAATAACAGCCCATAATGCAATAAATATTGATATGAAAGCATGATGCAAAATGGACGTATCATGACGCCACCTTGGGCTCCATGGTGACCTCCGTCTTGCCGTCCTGCTGGTCTTGGTCTCGTTGCACCGATATGGAAACCTTTGCTTGATGCCTCGGTACTCCACGCCTGCGCTTGCCTTCTTAGCACCAAAGGGGAAACAAAGATGCTGCGCGCGCTGGCGCCCGCCTGATCTTGATCGTCATGGCTCACATCACGAGAACCTCGCGAGGTTTGCCTTGCCTTGATCTCTCCGCCCCTCGCGAGCCTGCCTGGCGAGGCTGCTCCAGAGGAGGTCTTGCGTCGTCCGCCTCGCGAGGCTTGGCCCCTCGCGAGGGTCTTGAATGCCTTGTTGATGAAGATGGGCCGTACAGGCCTGCTAGCACAGCCACGCCGTGGGTCGCACGCAGGCAACTCTGGGGACCCCCGTTCCCAGAACACCGACAAGTACTTTTTTGAGGAATCTCTACTCCTAATGGAGGAGTTGGTAGCCTGGTACACCGTTTATTTTCCTCCGTTTTTTTCGTCCCACCTCCCACCACCCCCTTCCACTGGTTTTCTTATAAATTGGTTTATTTTCCTCTCCACTCTTTTCTTTCAAAAAATCAGCACTTTCCTAACGTACAAAAGATCACGTATCTAATTTTCCTAACTTATCCAAATCAACCGATCTCTCTCATTAATGCAATTTGCTTTAGGAAACAAATAATAGATTTTCAGGAAACAAGTAATGGATTTTAGGAAATGAACAATTAAACCTTGAGAAACAAATCTTACTATGAAAAAGTATTATATAACCCACCGATATTTCTCTGCACGTCCTCTCCTACCAGTTTTTTTCAGCACATTTTTTTCCTTCTAAAGAAACCCACCTCATCCCGCCAGCCGCCATGGCTCGCCGGTTGCGGTCCTGGACCTCCAACTCGGGCAAGAACTCGCTGGCGCAAGCCCATGTCTGGGCACTCCACTTCATCATTGACAAGTTTCCCCCCTCATCGCGCAGTCCTGAAAGCAGCTCTGCGCTGCCAAGGACCACACCGGCCTCGCCGTCGCTGTTATCGACTGCATGCTAATGCTAACCAACGCCCACGCCTCTGCCACGTCCGGCTCGAACTGATTTACATGGTGGCCGAGGTCGTGGGAGGCACTGCACCCACATCAGAATCCGTCTTCCTCCATGTCTCCGTCCTCACTGCCGCTGCCGCCATGGCGTGGGCGGCCCCCTCCTCCTCGTCCAAGGCATGGCTGGCGCTGGTGGGCGGCAAGGGGCCGGCTGCGGTCGGAGAGGAAACGCACAGGGACCATGCTGGACGTTGTCGGCGTCCTGGGAATGGGGTACCCAGACTTGCCTGCCTGCGGCCCATGACGTGGCTCCATCAACGGCCTGGTACGGCCCAGTGTCGACAACAATAGCTCAAGACCCTCGCGAGGGGCCAAGCCTCGCGAGGCGGACGACAGCAAGACCTCCCTGGGGGCGGCCTCACTAGGCTGGCTCCCGAGGATCGGATATATGTATGCAAGGTGCACCTCGCGAGGTTCACGTGACGTGAGCCATGACGACCAAGGCCAGGCGGGCGCCAGCGGGCGCAGTGTACCAGTTTCCCCTTTGGTGCTAAGGAGGCAAGCGCAGGCGCGGAGTCCCGAGGAATCAGGCAAAGGTTTCCATATCGGTGCAACAAGACCAAGGACCGCCTGGACGGCAGGACGGAGGCCATCGTGGAGCCCGGGGCAGCATCACCACCAGAGCCTTTGGCAGGCGAAGACTACTTTTGTCAGGATAGCTTGTACTAGTTGTCCCCCTTCAAACTTGGCCGTTGTGGGATCCCTTCCCGCCAACATTTGGGAAGAGGACCAAGGCCACTATAAATAGGACCTAGCCACCACCAGAGAGGGGGGATCGATTCCACCCGAACCACCTCACCAGCTCATCGAGCCCAAGAACACCTCACCTCCTGAGGCTGTTCATCCACTATACTAGTTCATCCCCAGCCCCCCGAGGCAATCCACCACCACACTGGAGTAGGGTATTTCACCGCAAGGTGGCCCGAACCAGTATAAACCCATGTGTCTCTTGTTCCTTGAGTTCGTCGAGCCAGGCCGTGGGATTGTTGAGCGAGCGCGCTGGGGAGAGAGTGTTCTCCGTGCGCACCCCAGAGTTCGAACCTCTCTAGGGTCTGCGGAACCTGAAATCCGACATTTGGCGCGCCAGGTAGGGGTGCACCGAATCCTCTCTTTCGTCGACCAACGCACCACCGCTCCACTGCTTCCATGGCTGACGCTCGTCGAGCTCGTGCTGAGCGACGGGCCACCCTCGCCGCCCGCGTCGCCCAGACGGCTCCCGCCGGCGGGCCTCCCCGCCGTTCTCCATCACCTGCCGCCAACGCCGCCACCGGCCCGGCGGGGCACGAGCAGCAAGCCTCGTCGCTGCACCCCTCCGTGTGGCGGGATGGACGCACCGCCACCCCATCGCTGACTCTGGCCGGCTCGTCATCCCACGCTCGTCACGGACCCGCAAACGCGCAGGCTGCGCTGCTCAGGGCGCGTGAGCTCCTGCGCTACCGCCCCGTCGATGACCTCTACGAAGACTGGCTGGACCGCATCGTCGAGCTCGTCAGCGCCGCCAGGGGCTCTCCTGCACCGTCCCTCTCGCTACCTTGCCCACCTTCCGCTGCAGGTGACGTAGCCCATGTAGCGCCTCCGCCACCTCCACGTCAAGACGTCGCCCTCGCACCAAGGCGTGCGGCCCCGCGGCGCGACCCGCCGCACAGGGCGCCCGTACGTGAAGAAGGAAGCTGCCAGGAGGTCCAGCGGACGCGGGGGGGGGGGGGGGGGGGGGGGGGGGGGGGGGGGGGGGGGGGGGGGGGGGGGGGGGGGGGGGGGGGGGGGGGGGGGGGGGGGGGGGGGGGGGGGGGGGGGGGGGGGGGGGGGGGGGGGGGGGGGGGGGGGGGGGGGGGGGGGGGGGGGGGGGGGGGGGGGGGGGGGGGGGGGGGGGGGGGGGGGGGGGGGGGGGGGGGGGGGGGGGGGGGGGGGGGGGGGGGGGGGGGGGGGGGGGGGGGGGGGGGGGGGGGGGGGGGGGGGGGGGGGGGGGGGGGGGGGGGGGGGGGGGGGGGGGGGGGGGGGGGGGGGGGGGGGGGGGGGGGGGGGGGTTTCCTCCTGGAACGAGATGCGTGACCGCTTCGTCGCCAACTTCCAGGGCACTCGCGACCGACCTCCGGCCGTGGGTGACCTGCGCCGCGTCAAGCAGCAGCCAGGGGAGACCCTCCAGAAGTACATCCAACGCTTCAACAATGTTCGTCTCAAGATCCCCAAGGTGACGGACGAGGCCATCATCTCTACGTTCTCCGATGGCGTCCGCAATGTCAAGATGAAGGAGGAGCTCGCCATCCACAAGGAGCTGTGCACATCCCTGGAGCTATTCAACCTGGCAACCAAGTGCGCAAGGGCTGAGGAAGGGCGCCTTTCCCTCCTCGAGCTCCCGGCTACCAACCTGGAGGAGAAGAAAGCCAAGGCCAAGGACGTGAAGTGCAAGGGAATCGCCGTGCTCGTGGCAGAGCAGGACACGAAGCGCGGCAGGGACCAGCCTGAGTCATCCAAGAGCAGCCGACCGTTCTGTGCCTTCCACAACGTTCACAGCCACAACACCAACTATTGTCAAGAGCTCAGGGCCATTCACGACGGACGCTTCGGTCGACGCCCCGAGCGCAACGACCAAGGCTACGGCCGAGGAGGAGGACGTGGCGGAGGACGCTGGGACGACCGGGGCCCACGGGGGGGGGGGGGGGGGGGGGGGGGGGGGGGGGGGGGGGGGGGGGGGGGGGGGGGGGGGGGGGGGGGGGGGGGGGGGGGGGGGGGGG
This sequence comes from Thinopyrum obtusiflorum, assembly GCA_036873465.1. NCBI lineage: Eukaryota > Viridiplantae > Streptophyta > Magnoliopsida > Poales > Poaceae > Thinopyrum > Thinopyrum obtusiflorum. Next base: position 16,144 of record JAAAWM010010092.1, read on the forward strand.
GGGGGGGGGGGGGGGGGGGGGGGGGGGGGGGGGGGGGGGGGGGGGGGGGGGGGGGGGGGGGGGGGGGGGGGGGGGGGGGGGGGGGGGGGGGGGGGGGGGGGGGGGGGGGGGGGGGGGGGGGGGGGGGGGGGGGGGGGGGGGGGGGGGGGGGGGGGGGGGGGGGGGGGGGGGGGGGGGGGGGGGGGGGGGGGGGGGGGGGGGGGGGGGGGGGGGGGGGGGGGGGGGGGGGGGGGGGGGGGGGGGGGGGGGGGGGGGGGGGGGGGGGGGGGGGGGGGGGGGGGGGGGGGGGGGGGGGGGGGGGGGGGGGGGGGGGGGGGGGGGGGGGGGGGGGGGGGGGGGGGGGGGGGGGGGGGGGGGGGGGGGGGGGGGGGGGGGGGGGGGGGGGGGGGGGGGGGGGGGGGGGGGGGGGGGGGGGGGGGGGGGGGGGGGGGGGGGGGGGGGGGGGGGGGGGGGGGGGGGGGGGGGGGGGGGGGGGGGGGGGGGGGGGGGGGGGGGGGGGGGGGGGGGGGGGGGGGGGGGGGGGGGGGGGGGGGGGGGGGGGGGGGGGGGGGGGGGGGGGGGGGGGGGGGGGGGGGGGGGGGGGGGGGGGGGGGGGGGGGGGGGGGGGGGGGGGGGGGGGGGGGGGGGGGGGGGGGGGGGGGGGGGGGGGGGGGGGGGGGGGGGGGGGTGATTAATCTCTTCTTTCTGGAGTTTGCTCATCATGTCACATTCATGGTTCGAAGTGTTTTCATATTTTCTTTTCTGGAGTTCAAAATTTCCTCGGCCCTCTCGTCGGAACCTCCATCTAAATAACTACAAGGCTTAATCTTATTATTTTCATCCTTCAATTCTGTCTCATCATCCTTTTGTTACCGGAGTTCCTCATGGTGGTTCGTTAAGGATTTAAATCATTCTCCAAGTATTCATCAAGATTCTTGTTGGATAAGCTCAAGTATCTTTTCTTCTTGCGTCTCGAGGTGCAAATAATTCTCCGTATTCTTTTGAAGTCGAGTTTTGCATTTCTTCATTCTCAGCTATGCAATCATTTGGTAGTGGCAGAAATTCACCTCAAGTTTTGAGATGTCTACATAGCCCACGCAAATCAAATCCTTTGTTGTTGATTCTTCAACAACTCCATTCAAGCCTTTCCCTTGAAGATTCTCTTTCAAATTCTTTTGTGGTAGAAGTTGTCATCTTCTTCTTCGTTCTTTTCATTCCATTCTTTCAATTTTTCCGGAGGCTTTGTGTTGTCCTCTCATCAAGTATTGTTCCATCTTGTGAAGCTCATGCTTTATTCCGTTCTGTGTTCAACCGAAGTGGTGTCCAAATTCTTTCATTCCCATACCTTGGCTATCTCGTATATCGGTGTGGTTTCATATTCTTTTAGTTTGTTAAACTCTTGTTTCATGACTTACAACCTACAAGGTTCTCGTAATGTTCCTTGTTCCTCTTTGGTAACGGAGCTTCTCAATCTCATTCATCTCCGTTGTGTTCTTTCTTTCAAGTTGTTCAACTTCTCAAGATTCTTTTGTTTCACTCTTTTCTCCAAGAAGAACTTTGTTCTCCCTATTTTCCCTTTCGTCTCGTTCCTAAGATCTCGGGACGAGATCTTCTGTTAGTGGAGGAGAGTTGTAACGCCCCGAGACTGATGCGCTAGGTGTCTTCCAGTTATTCACCGTCGTTGCCATGTAATTTGCTTGCGTGTTGCACTTTGCCATGTCATCATGTGCATTTCATTTGCATGTTTTCAAAACTTGCGTCCATCCGGGTCTTCCAGTTTTCTCCGTTGTCCGTTTCAGAATCCGACACTCTCACACGCACCCGTCGCACCTCCCAAATCTTGTTTTGTGAGTGGGAGAAAAACTTTTTGGAATGGGCCGAGAATTTACGAGCGGCCTTGGTATACCACCGGTAGACCGCCTGTCAAATTTTGTTCCACTTCGGGGTCGATTGATGCCCCAACAGTTAACCGCGTGAACCGCCGGACCCCTCTCTCTTTGCAGCCCAACACCCCTCCACAGCAGCCCACTAGCCAATCTAAACCCACTCCATGCTCTTCGCCGTTGGATCACGATCGTGTGGGCGAAAACCGCACCTCAATAGCCCTCTCCTAGTCCCTCCACCTATAAATAAGCCTCCCCCTCCTCAAATCTGGATGAAACCCTTGATCTCTCCCCTCCACCCTGCCGGACGCGTCCTATGACGGCCGGACACGTCCATGACGGCCGGCCGCACCAATCCTCCGCCGCCATGTGTCTCCATCGCCTCCCACCACCACCGGCCCGCGGGGCCCGGGCTGGGCCCTCCCGGCCCAACCGTCGCTGCCATCGCCCGCGGGCACCCCGCGCCTCCCTACTCCGCCCCGCGCCGGACTCCGCCGCCGTACGCCACCCCGCCGGCGCTCGCCGTCCGCCGCCGCCTCGTCCCCACCGGAGCACGCCGCCATCGCCGGCGCCGCCCGCGCCGCCGCGCCGGATCCGGTGAGATCCGGCCAGAGTAGGCGCCCCCGTCGCCGGATCCGTCGTCCCTCGCCGGCGACGACCTCACCGGAGCCGCTGCCCGGATCCTCCTCTGCCCTGAACCGCAACCCGCACCACGCCTGATCCGCACGTCTCCGACCCGATCCGTGATCCCCGTTAACTTTCGCGAGGGTATAATTTTTGTCTGTCCCTGTTCCTGATCATTATGTGCTCATGTTTGAACTGCCATAACTCCGTGCTTGTTGCTCTGATTTGCACATATGATATGTCAAAATGTTCATCTCTGAGTGCTCTAGATGATGGTGTAGTTTGCATGCATCTTACTCTTCATCTTGTTGCCCTAATCATCGTTGCAAAAGTGTTGATTTGTCTTTTTCATAGCATTTTGTGTGATTATCTTTTGAGAATCATGCCAACATATTTTAGGAGCATATTCCTACCATCTTTACAGTGGTGCAATCCATGCGTTTTAGGAGCATATTCATGCCAACTTGCTGATTTCAGTGACCAAGTGTTTTCTGCTAAGTCTGAACCTGCTATATTATGTTGCCATGTTAACTTGATGCTACAAGTGAATCCCGGCATAATCTGGAGATGCTCAGTAAGGATGTTTTCTATATCTTGCTATGCTCTATCTATACATGCCCTTTTTGCACTATGGCCGTCTTTAGCTTATCATTACCATGCCCTAAAGTTGCTAAATAATGTTTCTGTCAGCCTGTTATCAGTAAGTTCAGTTTTGCCATGTGAACAGCTAGTGTTCAATGCATGCTATGGACATGCTCTTGCCATGAGTAGCTGCACAAATATGCCTTATTGCTGTTGGGTACATTCACTTTCCATGATATGCTTTATGTTGAGTTAACTAAGCTTGCAAACATGTCTACTTGTCGTTGTTTCTGCCATGTCCAGTAAATTCCACCAAGTCTGTGAATCTGTTATCATTTGCATTCTTGCCATGATGTTTTGAGCATGTTCTAGTGGTTTCTAGCAGTTGCTCAGTGATCATGTTTCGTAGTGCTCTACCTTTCCATGCTTTCCATGTCCATTTATGCCATGAAATGTTCCTTTAGCATATTCTTTTGTTGTCTCAATGTATGCATCATGAATCTGTTTTCAGCCTTACTCTGTTTTTCACCAAGTCTGAGAATCTGTTATGACTTGCAATCTTGTCTTGATGAACGCCATTTATCTAGAGGTTATATGGAGATGCTTAGTAATCATGTTTTGCTATGTTTAACCTGTGATTTAATTCCATGCTTTTTTTGTTATTTTCTTACAATGTAGCATCATTGTTTCATGCCTCCAACATGTGAACTTGTTATTCCTGCTCACACGTATGCCCAGTTTTTCACCTTCTTAATCTGTGTTATAAAGTTGCTTTTTGCATTGATCTCATTGGATTAATCCTGATGCCTATGAACCTAAACCTTGATGTTATTTTAAGAATGTAATCTGTACTTTAAGTTTATATCAAGTTTGTGTCCATATGTTTCCTGTAGCATGTTGTTTCCTCGATTGCAAAGTGTTTAGTTGCTGTTTTGGGCAGATTGTGTTTGAAACGTTTATTGGGTGTATGTGTTGAACCGTGGCTCCATTTGGAGCATGCTCTACATGAAACTTGCTTGGTTTTGCATGTAGTTTCATCTTGCCTTGTTGCATCCTTGGTTTGAGCATGTGTGCTTGATGTTTGAATGCATTTTGTATCAATGCCATGTTTAACTTGTTTTGCTCATATCTTCTAGGTCGTAGCTCCGAATTAAATGAACCTTATATGTAACTTGACTAGAAAGATGCGTAGATCATCTTGGTGCACTTTAACTTGCTGTTTAACAACTTTAACATAAAGTTTTGTTTAGATCAGTACCAATTTCGAAATTTGCATATGGGGAGTTTCCGGAATTGTTCTATGTTGATTCCGGCCTCATTTAAACTTGCTTTGATGTGTTCTTGTATGCATCATATCTTGCCATGAGTAGCATCATGCATCCTTGTCATGCATCATACTTGGATGAGCATCATGCCTTGTTATGTGTTGTGTGTTTACCGTGTTGTTTGCTTCTTTCCGGTTGTGCTTCTTCTCGATAGTTCCTGTTTCGTTGCGACCGTGAGGATTCGTTCGACTACGCTTGGTTCGTCTACGCCCGTTCCTCTTCTTCATGGACTCGTTCTTCTTCCTAGCGGGATTTCAGCCAAGATGACCGACACATTGGATCTCACTACTATCTTTGTTTTGCTAGTTGTCTCGATGCTATCGCTATGTTGCGCTACCTACCACTTGTTTATCAAGCCTCCCAAATTGCCATGATAGCCTCTAACCTTTTCCACCATCCTAGCAAACCGTTGTTTGGCTATGTTACCACTTTGCTCAGCCCCTCTTATAGTGTTGCTAGTTGTAGGTGTAGTTGCAGGTTGTTCCATGTTGGCACATGGATATCATAGGATATCACAATATCTCTTATTTAATTAATGCAACTATATACTTAGTAAAGGGTGGAAGGCTCGGCCTTTTGCCTGGTGTTTTGTTCCACTCTTGCCGCCCTAGTTTCTGTCATACCATTGTTATGTTCCTTGATTTTGCGTCCCTAACACGATGAGGGTTTATGGGCCCCTCTTGACAGTTCGCTTCGAATAAAACTCTTCCAGCAAGGCCCAACATTGGTTTTACCATTTGCCTAATAACAACTAAAACTTGCATAGGGACTTTCCGGACCCCGAGGACTTAATCAACCCCCGGGCCAGTGCTCCTCAAGAGTGCTGGTCCAAACTAAAGCACCTTGCAGCGCCCCCTTGGCAACTTGGGTCTCAGCCAACCGTAAGCTTCACTCATCTGGTCGTGGCCTGAGACGAGATACATGTGGCTACTATCAGGGTGTCGGCACGCCGGGAGGTCTTGCTGGATTTGTTTTACCATTTCAAAATGTCTTGTGCATCGGGATTCTGAGTCTGATCAGAGGGTCCCGGGATGGAGGATTGTCTCCGTGGATCGTGAGCTTGTCATGGGCTAAGTTGGGACACCCCTGCAGGGTTTAAACTTTCGAGAGTCGTGCCCGCGGTTATGTGGCAGATGGGAATTTTTAATATCCGGTTGTAGTGGACTTGAACTAAACTCAACTAAAATACACCAACCGTGTGCGTAACCGTGACCGTCTCTTTTCGAGTGAGTTCGAGAAGAGAACACGGTGGGGTTATGTTTAAACGTAAGTAGTTCAGGATCACTTCTTGATCATTACTAGTTTGCGACCATTTGCGTAGTTTACTCTTGTACTCGTAAGATAGCCACCATACAATGCTTAGTGCTGCTACTTTTTGTGAAGTGGGGGAGACGAAAACGAGAGGCAAATGGCAAATAATGTAAATTGCAAGGATATGAGATTTGTGATTAGGAACCTGCTAGATGTTGATGATGTTTCCCGGGCAACGGTGCCAGAAATTCATTTTGATGTCGCTTGAACTACGTCGGTATTTCCCCAAAGAGGAAGGGATGATGCAGCACAACTACGGTAGGTATTTCCCTTAGTTATTAAACCAATGTATCAATCCAGTAGGAGAACCAAACAACACTATGTAAACAGTACCTGCACACACAGAACAAATACTTGCAACCCGACGCGTAAGAGGGGTTGTCAATCCCTCCACAGTAAAAAGATAGATTGTGTTGTGGTAGATTGGATAAATAGATCTCGATAAAACGCAAAATAAAATATGCAAATAAAAGGTGCAGCAAGGTATTTTTGGGTTTTTCGAATAATAGATCTGAAAATAAAAGTGGCAAATAATAGATCGGAAAGCAAATATGATAAAGACTAGACCCGGGGGCATAGATTTCACTAGTGGCCTCTCTCAAGAAATAGCACACGGTGGGTAAACAAATTACTGTTGGGAAATAGATAGAACTTCAAATTATCATGATGATATCCAGGCAATGATCAATACATAGACATCACGTCCAAGATTGGTAGACTGACTCCTGCCTGCATCTACTACTATATTACTCCACACATCGACTGCTATCCAGCATGCATCTAGTGTATTAAGTTCATGCAGAAACGGAGTAATGCAATAAGAACGATGACATGATGTAGACAAGATCTATTCATGTAGGAATAGACCCCATCTTGCATCCTTAATAGCAATGATCAATACGTGTCTTGCTTCTCCTTCTGTCACTGCAAAAGAACACTGCACCATCGAACCCATCACAAAGCACCTCTTTCCATGGCAAGAAAAATCGATCTAGTCGGCCTAACTAAACCAAAGATCTGAAGACGAAATACGAGGCTATAAATAATCATGCATATAAGAGATCAAAGAAGAGTAAAATAACTTTCATGGATAAAATAGATCTGATCATAAACTCAAAGTTCATCGAATCCCAATAAACACACTGTAAAAAGAGTTACATCAACTAGATCTCCAAGAGACCATTGTATTGAGAATCAAAACAGAGAGAGAGGAAGCCATCTAGCTACTGCCTACGGACCCGTAGGTCTACAATGAACTACTCACGCATCATCGGAGAGGCACCAATGAGGATGATGAACCCCTCCGTGATGGTGTTTAGATTTGATCTCGTGGTTCTGGAACTTGCGGCGGCTGGAATTGTGTTTCGTCCCCCCTAGAGTTTTGGGAATATTTGGGTATTTATAGGGTGAAGAGGCGGTGCGGGAGGCCACCGAGGTGGGCACAACCCACCAGGGCGTGCCTGGGCCTCCAAGCGCGCCCAGGTGGGTTGTGCCCCCCTCGGAGCACCCCTCTGGTACTTATTTAGCTCATGTTGTTCCTTCTGATCGAGAAAAATTCTCCAAAAAGTTTTGCTGCGTTTGGACTCTGTTTGGTATTGATTTTCTGTGAAGTAAAAAACAAGCAAAAAACTGCAACTGGCACTGGTCACTATGTCAATAGGTTAGTCCCAAAAAATGATATAAAGTTGCTATAATATGATTAGTGCACAATTGAGTCTGGGGCGTCACAGGTTGCATCAGGAACCTTCTGCCACTCCTTTGAGCCACCATGAAAAGCTTCTTGCATCGTGGATCCACAATAACCAGCGACGATGTGGTGGGGAGGCTGCCATCCTGCTCGAGACATACAATACAGTGACACGCCAATACTTGACTCCCTACCCGCGTCATCTAGGACATCTTGCCAACAATCTTGTTAAATAGAAAAACCTAGAAATTAGCCCAAAAAAAGCACGACGGAGAAGGTGACAACTAGGTTCAAGTTTCCCAACACCGTGAGGAGTGTTGGTGCAGTGATAGGCCCCTTATGTTTTGGAGTTTGTTGACATAAACATTATGGGACTTATGTGTTTGCTAGTGCACACAGAGTAACAGGTCCCCGAGATCACGAAGAGTTTGATGCAAACAACAAACATAATCTCCTTGCGATGCAGCGAAGGTTATCACCGAAGATGATGTTAACAAGAGTGACCCCTAAAAATTGTTGAAGTTCAAGCAATTGGTTCGGTGTCAGTCCAAAGAAAATGACTGCGTCCGAGGAGAATAAAGATGAAGTCAAGATGTAGCATTTATTTCATTGTTCTCCTTGTCTTTATTGAGTCATAGGACCACCGTACTATTAAGAAGGGTGTAGCGTTCGAAACTTTGATTCTCTAATGCTAAACCCGAATCCTATGAAAGTTGTGAGAGAAATCTCTTTGTGTTCCGAGCAAATACTTGCCAGCAAGAGACTGTGATCTTCTTCGCTGCGAGAGATTTGACTCAGACCAAGGAGTTAGCATTACTTGTTCCTCAAGTAATGTTGTTGCTCCCAAATCCGATCGTTGTGAAACGTGTCGATTGGCCATTGGCTAGACCGCGTGTCCAAAATGGTCATTTCCCACCAGGGAAGGCTGCGGCTATAAATAGCCACCCCGCGCCGGCTTTGTCCGGTGGCTTCTCTGTTTGATTCTGAGAAGATTGTTGAGCAACCCCCTCTCTGAGTGATTTCAGTTTAAAATCCACCAAGAGAAAAGCCCTAGAGCCGAAGAATTAGATAGTGGTTCAGCATCACTCGAATCTAAGTCAAGTACACTCCGCCTATTACTCTTGAGAGCTGCAAACTCTCTAGACGGTTAGGTGTCAATTTCTTCAGAGACCAAGAGTGATTGTGGTTCTCGAAGAAGAAGTCTATGAAGGTTTGGAGATCGCCTCAAGTATCTACCACGAGTAGTCAACATTGGTCGACGAACCAATTGTCGAGGAGAATAGGGTGAAGAGAGTTCGTGTTAAGTCACAGCCCCTCCAACCAGACGTAGTCCTTGTGCAGAAGGATGAACTGGTCGAACAAATATCATGTCTCCATCGAGCACCACGGGTTATCTCTTCTACCCATGTTTACATTCGACATGTTTTCCTTCATGTGTTTTGTCGTGATGCATGTTTAGTTTCCATTCAGTACTTAGTTTTAGCTCGCTGTAGTTTGTTTATCATCCGTTCCGCTGCTGGGTTCTGAGAGTTTTTATATTTTCGAAGAAATTTTTAAACTCCCATTCACCCCCCCCCCTTCTGGTAGACATACTTCATTCCTACAATTGGTATCAAAGCAAGGTACTCCTTGACTCTGCTCATTTTGGTCTAACAACCTTGGAGTTTAAGTATGTCTTCAGTGAGCTAGAAGTTGCATCTCAAGATTCCCATATTCGATGGGACAGACTATCCCTTCTCGAAGGAGAAGATGAAGATCCATCTCCGAGCAATAGATGATGCTATGTGGAATGTGGTGCAGTTGGGTTTCACCATTGCAATACCTCAAGCCCCCACTAATGAGGAGAAGAAACTCATTCAGATTGATGCTCAAGCCAAAGATGAAATTGGTGGCCATCTCTCTCGAGCGCAATTTCTTCGGTATCGCCAGTGTGAAACTGCGAAGGATTTGTGGGACATCCTCGAGAAGATTAATGAAGGAGTTTCAACTCAGAAAGAAGCTCAAATTGATACTCTTCGAGCGAAATTCAATCGCTTCAAGCGCATTGGAAATGAAAGATGTCAGCAAACTGTCGTGGAATTGTCACGGCAGATGTCCTAGCAAAAGGACTTAGTCGTGGAGCCATCGCAACTAGGAAGCAAGAAGGGGTTAATCGGGACAAAGGACACGGGGTTTATACTGGTTCGGCCCCTTACGGTGAAGGTAAAAGCCTACGATCCAGTTTCGAGTGGGATTGCTTATGTCTCGATAACCAGGGAGCGAATCCGGTTGACCTAGCTCTCGATTTGATGTTACTTACCCTGAACCACCGCCGGGTCATCCCTTTATATATAGAGGTTGATGCCCAGCAGCTCGTAGAGTCCCGGCCAGCTCATAAATAGTGTCCGGCTCGGTTTCTCTCTATTCCTGCCTTATAATACAAGTTACACACATATGGCGGTTTATCTCTACGGGCCTTAAGTCACCCTTTGGGCCTTTGGCCCTTAATTAACCCGCCATCTCCAGGAGTCGTCTTGGGCTTCATGAGTCATCTTAAGTATAACCCGGCACCTCCTGACGGGTCATACTAATAGTTATATCCCCAACATTAGGCCCCAGATTGATTTGAACTGGTTCATGTCAATCTTCAACACTTAGAAAGAATCTTCTGCTCTCTATTGCACGGCAATTTGTAACCCGCCATGAAGTCATCTTCTGGATTTGCAATAACCCGCCATGACGTCATCTGTCATTAATTCATATTTTATCCAATATATCTCAACGGATCCTTATCTTTAATAACCATCCCGAGAATCGAGGCGTCCTGACAAGCTGGATACCCATATTTTTCGGCCTCCTCGTTTTTCATGCCCACTTATCAGTCTTTCCCTTATAAATAGGCACGACTGGTCTTTCTTCATTCTCCCACTTTCCATCATCTTCTTCCTCTTGCGACCTTGCTGCTGCTCAAGCTCCGCCGCCGCCGCAGCGCACTTCGTCTTCCTCGACCCCGGCCGCTGCATCAACCTGAGCTTGTCCAGAGAACGGCGGCGACCCTCTGCGGTAGATCTGTGTCCGTAAGTCTTTGCTTTTCCGCACCTTAGATCCACATTAAGGTTTGCAAGTTCTTCTGTGTTCTTCACTGTTCATCACGGATTCTTCGTAGTTTCTCCACCACATCCTCTTTTGATCTAAAAGAAGTATGAAACTCATGCGGTAGCTATTTCGCATCCATTTCAGATGCTAGTAGATCCCCTTTTCCTGTACAAAGGCCTCTTTAGAACTGATGAACTCCTCTGTACTGATTTTTTAGGTCTAGAGTATTTTCCTTTTCTGAGCATCCGTTGATCCAAAATAATGATTGCAATCTGTGAAACCTGTTTTTGTGACACTTAGTCAACGTCTGTGTTTTGATAGATCCACCTAGCCATGGCGGCTCATACCACCGGCCTTTAATTACAATGATCAATTGATAACCTCAACCACACATGGCGGCTCAAATAACTTGACTGCTGATGACAGCTTAAATAATCTGACATAATTAGCCATATACCATTAGGCCCCTTTATAAGCCGCCATGTTAAATATGCATTGAAATATTTCTCTCCGGCTTAAATTTGAACCGGGAATTTTTACTCTGTCTTAGGCTTTCATCACAATGGCACCAAAAGCACCCACTACATGCAACTGGGTTAAATCCATCGTCACAGACAGTTCGCTGGATGACTTTGTAAAGACCGGCTATCTGCCAAAGAAGGAAGTCATGTCTTATTGTGCTCCTAATCCGGAGGAAGAAATTCCTCAGCCCAAAGAGGGGGAAGTTATTATTTTCACGGATCACATGAACCGGGGTTTTTCACCACCCGGCTCAAAATTCTTCAGAGATGTCCTGCACTTCTTTGACCTCCGTCCTCAAGACATCGGACCCAATTCCGTGTCTAATATTTGTAATTTTCAATTGTTCAGTGAAGTATATCTTGGAGAAGAACCCACCATATTACTCTTCAGAGAGCTATTTTACTTGAACCGCCAGAATGAATGTGCCAACGGCCAAAGCTTAGAACTTGGTGGTGTCTCAATCCAACGTCGAAGAGACGCAATTTTTCCTTATGCCAACCCGCCGAGTCATCCCAAAGACTGGAATCAGACATGGTTCTATTGTCAAGACACTTCTCCGGCTGAAGAAAATCCCCTGCCCGGCTTTCGTGCTCTGCGTCTGGAATCTGATCATCCACTTCCGGATAAGATAACAGCCGCTGAACGCAAGACGCTCGCCCCCAACCTGGCCAAGATCAAGGCTCTTCTGGGGAATAGGTTAAATGGCATCGATTTAGTCCGGGTTTGGCTATCCTGGCCGGTCATCCCATTAAGCCATCGCCCCGGCCTGATGTGCACCTATACAGGGAACAAAGATGATCCTCTGCGGCACAGTTCTGATGATTTACCTGACTACGTCATCAATGACATGACCAAGTCTCTCCTTAATGAAAGCTTAGCAGACTGCAGCAAGGTGGGCTTAAGCCCCTTTTGCGAAGCTAACCCGGCTCCAGCAGTAAGCCGCCCATCTGAACAAATTACTTTCAATTTTTGATATTTTATTCATACTCATACCTTTGCTAATTTTCACAGGCTGGTGACAAATTCTGGAAAGTCAAATATGATCACGAAGCTGCAAAAAAGGCCAGGAAGGCCAAGAGAGCCGCCAGAAAAGAAGCTGCGAAGAAGAAGGGCAAGAAGGCCACCGCCTCTGACTTGCTTCGGCTAGAAGGGTCTTCTGAGTCAGAGGTAGCCCTTGACTCTCTTGGCTCCTTTTTTAACCACCTTATTGACACTGTTTTTCAGCAGGAGGACACAGGAACCAGTCGTGGAAAAGCTGAAGAGGTAACTATCATTTCCTCCGACTCCGAGCCTTTGCCAAGACAGAAAATCCGAAGAGTAACCCGGAAAGTAAGATTTTCACATCCCTTAGATTATCACGATCCTCAATTTCTTTTGAAGCGACAGATTCATGAGAGCTGGAGGCAGACCCGGACCAGTAAAGATGCGGAACTCTCCTCCGGCTTACCCAATGTACCAAGGAAGCGCCGGAACGAGGTCCTCCGATTTAAATCCCTTTTATCCTTTGGCGGGTCTCACTCGTCAACCACTCAATTCTTCTGACTCAAATTATCAGGAAACTTCACCTTCCTCCGGCGAGTCAATGCAGTCCAATTTGCCGGCTTTCAAAACCGCTCCAGGGTAATGATAACCTGCTTATCCTGTATTCATTTCAATTTGTTGTATTTGCACTGACCTTTTGATCTTATGCAGCGGAAAAGCAAAGCCCAACAAAAGGGCAAAGAAGAATAAGTCGGCCGAAGAGCCGATCTTAAATGAGCCGGAACTTGGAACGGCCGCACCTGAAGCCTCCACTCATGAGCCGCCGCCGGAGCCAGCCCATGATATACCAACGCCCACTGCTGATCCGCCTGCCGAGCAAGCCGTCGATGGTTCTGAAAACCTGGAAGTCCCTAGCCCGGCCAGGACGGGTGATCCTCAAGACCCTGATGTCGAAATCACCAAAACCGGCTTTGTTGAGCCGGGGAGGCCAACCGTGCTGGCCAAGTGTTCCGCCAAAGAGGAACTTCTGGAACGCCACAGGGTTAAGCTTGATGTCGCTGATTATACTCACATGAGTATTGGAGAAGTCTTTTCTGGCTATATGAACCAAGTGCACAGTAGCCGTGACATCGAAATTAACATGGTGAAGCAGATGCACCAGAAGTTTGAGGTACAATCTTTTCTCTGTACTCATTTATCCTTACTATGCTAGCCCCCAAGTCTATTGCTTATGATGAAATATGCTGTAGACTTAGAAACAAGCTTGATAACATTTGTAATATATATCTGGACAAGGCATGTAAGAAATCCGGCTTACTCCGTAGGCCCCAAGGGCTGGCTTAAGCAGCATGTTTGAACCGGTCCTTATCATGCTTGAATCGACTAAAATACTTGTAAAATGTGTAACAGCAATATGCATTAGCCCCCAAGTGACAAGTATTCTTGCTTGCAAAGTGCTTGGGACTTACTGTCCTGAACCGCCACTTTAAGAAAAATTCTTCAGTATACATTAGCCCCCAAGTGCCAAGTGTTATTGCTTGCAAAATGCTTGGGACTTTAATGTTGCATCATGATAATCCTGACTTTGACCCGGTATTTGTACAGGCCACCACTAGTCAAGTTGAATCACAAATATCTGATTTGAAGAACCGCCTGGAAGCACAGGAGACTGAAACCCAAAGAGCCAACTCCAAATTCGAATTCAGTGTATCTGAACAAGAAAAACTGAAAAAGGGCTTTGCAGTGGAGAAGAAGGCCTGGGCTGACGAAAAGATTGCCTTGACCAATCGGACTGAGAAAGCAGAGGCAGCTCTTACAGAGGCGACCATTGAATTATCTGGCTTAAAACGCCATATATCTCAGATGGTCTCAGCAATCTTTGGTAAGTCGCCCTGCAAGTGTTAAATATTTGAATCTTTGTAATGAGCATATAAATTGTCATTAACTCACCTGACATTGTAATGCAGGCTCTAGAAGTTCAAATCTTAACCAAAACATGCTGACAAAGCTGAAGGCGGTTTATACGCGGGTGGAACAACTCTACACCGGATCTCAGCGTGCGTTAGCCACAGTGGCCCTGTCAAATGAAGTTCCCACCCTCCTGGCGGATGTACTAAAGCGGCTTGCTGTGCTACCTCAGCGGTTCAATGAATTAATTGAAGAACCGCCTGGAAGCAGGGGGGGGGGGGGGGGGGGGGGGGGGGGGGGGGGGGGGGGGGGGGGGGGGGGGGGGGGGGGGGGGGGGGGGGGGGGGGGGGGGGGGGGGGGGGGGGGGGGGGGGGGGGGGGGGGGGGGGGGGGGGGGGGGGGGGGGGGGGGGGGGGGGGGGGGGGGGGGGGGGGGGGTAAGGCGATCTTCTGCGAGAGCCGGAGCCGTAGCTGCATTAAGCCGGGCCAAAGCGTGGCTACCGAAGCTAGACCCGGCCGACATCGCCATTGGATATCCAAGCCTGAAGGAGGACGGCACATCATTTGAATAGGAGGATTTCACTGCTTGTGTGAAGGAAATACGCCCTGTGGCCACCCTGATTGGTGATAACATGGATCTTACCAAGTACCAGCCGGGTTACGACGCAGAAAATCAGAGGATTCCGACGCCGCGTTATGAAGTGATCAGCCTGATCCCTCCAATCCGTAAGCATACCTTCGCCCCTGAAGTTGACCCGGCCGGATTAATTGATGATGAAGCTGAATTTAAAGCTTTGAGTGGCATTGACTGGTCATCATCAACCTTCCAGGACAGGGAACAAGATGGAGGAGCGGAAAGGGATGATCCGGAAGCTTCAGGCCAACAAAACAATTGATCCGTCGGGTGGCTCATATTTGTGTTTTGCTGAAAAAACAATGTTAACCATTTGGACTCGGGGAGTCATGTAATAGGGTAGAAATAACTTGGTTTTGCCGTGCCATCGTGCACGTGTTTGGTGCTCAACACTGTTAAGTCGCCATCTTATATTCACCCGTATTATACTTATCATCTGTTTTCCTTATGCTTAAGAAAGTTTCTAAACTATCCTGCATACCGAAATAAATCACAAGATCCTTGGCGGCTTACCGCAGGGCGGGTCATATATCTTACATAAAACCCGGAACATGAAAAAAGAGTCATAGATAAGCCTGTTATCAATTATAGCTTTGAAACACAACTATAATATCATACCTGTGATCCTTTGATTTGTACTGCCGGTTTATGTGACCCGAACAGTAAGGGTGATAACCCAATCCTGTAGAAGCCAGCACTTCCACACATGATGATTGTTATACGCTGGCGACTTATTGACCAAGGTCAAGCCGGGTTTAAATAGAAACCACTCATTAGACGCTTCAAATATGATCAAAAAAGTCTCAAGACAAACCCAAAAGATTGTTTGCAAAACCTTTAGACAAAATAGAAAAAAATTTGAGGCTTCTGATTCGAATACGATCAGTAAACCGTTCCAAAGGGGTTAAGCTAGGATTCGAATACGATCATGTAGCCCCCAGTGGCTTTGGCGTTGCGCCGATTAAGAGGGTACCGACAGCTATGCTCTCTTTGGTTCGAATATGACCTATGTTTGAACAGGAAGCCCCCAAATGACCTTGAGAGTTTTTTAACGATGCTGATTCGAATATGATCAACGTCGGACCCAAAGGGGTTGAGCTATGATTCGAATACGATCAAGAAGCCCCCTAGTGAGTTTGGCAGTGTGCCGATCAAAAGGTTACCGACAGCTATGTTCTCTTTGGTTCGAATATGACCTATGTTTGAACAGGAAGCCCCCTAGTGATCATGAGGTTTAACGGCTAGATTCGAATACGATCATGAGCCGGACCAAGAGGGTTAAGCTAGATTCGAATACGATCAGCCCCTAATTGGTCGTTTTATAATTAGAATAATAAAGACATATGATCATTGAGGATGAAAAGGACAGAGGTCCTACTTTATTACTTATCATAATATATACATCGTCAAAATATGTACATCATGAGAGCCGGTGGCTCAAGTGTAGTAAGGCTGAAGATGAGCAATATTCCACGGCCGGCGGGTCTCCTCCTCTGACTTACGTGAGTCCTTGTGCTCTCGAACATCGATAAGGTAGTATGACCCGTTGTTCAAGTTCTTGCTGACCACAAAGGGTCCTTCCCAAGGTGGGGATAGCTTGTGTGCATCAGACTGATCTTGGATGAGCCGGAGCACCAAGTCACCTTCTTGAAAGGTTCTGGACTTAACCCGGCGGCTGTGATAACGGCGCAGGTCCTGTTGGTAAATCGCCGAGCGGGCTGTTGCTAAGTCGCACTTCTCATCTAACAGGTCAAGTGCATCCTGTCGGGCTTGTTCATTATTAGCTTCAACGTAAGCCACCACGCGGGGCGAGTCATGACGGATGTCACTAGGGAGAACCGCCTCTGCGTCGTAAACCATGAAGAAAGGCGTGTAACCCATAGACCTATTGGGGGTAGTATTGATGCTCCATATCACAGAAGGTAACTCTTCTACCCAACAACCCGGCGTCCATTGCAAAGGAACCATAAGCCGGGGCCTGATGCCTTTCAAGATTTCCTGATTGGCTCTTTCAGCTTGCCCATTGGATTGGGGGTGAGCTACTAATGAAACATCAAGCCGGATATGCTCACGTTGACAGAACTCCTCCATGGCACCCTTGGACAGATTAGTACCATTGTCAGTTATAATGCTGTGTGGAAAACCGAAGCGAAAGATCACCTTTTTCATGAATTGAACCGCCGTGGCTGCATCACACTTACTGACTGGCTCTGCCTCAACCCACTTTGTGAATTTGTCAACCGCCACCAAGAGGTGGGTCTTTTTATCTTTGGACCTTTTGAAAGGCCCAACCATGTCGAGTCCCCAGACTGCAAACGGCCAAGTAATTGGAATCATCCTCAATTCTTGAGCCGGTACGTGAGCCCGTCGTGAGAATTTCTGACAACCGTCACATTTACTAACCAGATCTTCCGCGTCAGCATGAGCCGTCAGCCAATAAAATCCGTGACGAAAAGCTTTGGCCACAAGGGATTTTGAACCGGCATGATGGCCACAATCCCCTTCATGAATCTCACGAAGAATTTCTTGACCCTCCTCAGGAGAGACACAACGTTGAAATGCCCCGGTGACACTGCGATGATGTAACTCCCCATTGGTAATCGTCATTGACTTAGACCGCCGGGTTATCTGCCTAGCCAAGGTTTCGTCCTTAGGCAACTCGCCCCGGGTCATGTAAGCCAAATATGGCACTGTCCAAT
This sequence comes from Thinopyrum obtusiflorum, assembly GCA_036873465.1. NCBI lineage: Eukaryota > Viridiplantae > Streptophyta > Magnoliopsida > Poales > Poaceae > Thinopyrum > Thinopyrum obtusiflorum. Next base: position 33,352 of record JAAAWM010010092.1, read on the forward strand.
CTGGGATGACGTGAAGAGCCGCCACCAATTGTGCTTCCGGGTCAGGAACAGCCAAGTCTTCCTCTGTAGGCAACTTGACAGAAGGGTTATGTAGAACATCCAAGAAAGTGTTAGGGGGCACCGGCTTACGCTGAGACCCCAGCCAGCTTAAAGCATCAGCCGCCTCATTCTTTCTTCGATCAATGTGCTCCACTTGGTAACCCTTGAAGTGTCTAGCAATGGCATCAACTTCACGGCGATAAGCCGCCATGAGAGGATCCTTGGAATCCCACTTGCCTGATACTTGTTGAGCCACCAAATCTGAGTCGCCAAAGCACCTTACCTGGCTTAAGTTCATCTCCTTAGCCATCCGAAGACCATGGAGCAAGGCCTCATATTCAGCTGCATTGTTAGTACAGGGAAACATCAACCGGAGTACATAACAAAATTTGTCACCTCGAGGGGAAGCTA
>JAAAWM010010093.1:0-33823 GCA_036873465.1 Thinopyrum obtusiflorum
GCGCCTCCCGACTGGGAATGATTCCTCGGAAGGTTGTGCTGCTTTGCTCGATGTGGCTCCTGTCTATTTCCATTTTGTGGAGTGTATCCTCATAGATGAGGTTTAGTCCGCTGCCGCCGTCCATGAGAACCTTGGTGAGCCGAAAGCCGTCCACAGTTGGACTGAGGACCAAGGCAGCCGGTGCTCGGACTGACCTGTATTTGGGTTCCTCACCGGCATTAAAAGTTATGGCCGTGTTGTTCCAAGGGTTTATTGCTGTGATTTGGCAGACCTCGGCGAGTTCGCGGAGTGCCCTTTTGCGCCTGTTGTTTGAAGCGAATGTATGGAAGACAGTTAATACTTTGAGGTCGTCGTCTTCTGGGGGGTGTTGTTCTGGGGTATTCTTGGTGAGGATATCCTCGCTGCTCTTGGCCACTTGCCGGAGTATCCAACATGCTCTAAGGCTATGGGTTGGTGTATTATCCGGTGTTGTGTGTATTTTGCATGGCCCATCGAGCCATCCTTCCAGAACGGTTCTGCGCCCAGTAATGGGCTTATATTTCTTTACTTTTGGACCGGGCGTGCCGCGAGGGTGCACCCTTTTCGTCTGAACGAGGGGTTGAGTGGGGACCGATGGCTCCCAACGGGCTGCCTGAGTTTTCCAGGCGCTTTCCATTGCGTTGTACTTCTACACGATAGTTGCCAAGTCAGCGAAATGTAATATGCGATGGCGGTTGATGGCGTTGAGGAATCCTTCGTGCATGCCATTGTTGCGGAACGCTGAGATCGCGTCTTCATCGCGGCAATCTTTAAGTTTGTCTTTGACAAGGAGGAATCTGGCCCAGAAGTGGTGGACTGTTTCCTGAGACTGTTGGTGTATGCTCATGAGAGAGCTTATATCTGGGTGGGTGGGTGGATTTAAATCCAAACCCTGACCCAATTTTGGGTCCGGAGACTGAAGATCCTTCAAACTTAATAGTTCAGGCTCCGGGATATCAACTGATTTCTTAGGCCCGTCGTCCGATTCTGTGTTCGGAGGGCAAGATGCATCTCTTCGCGGGTGGGTGTCCGGATCTTTGAGGTCGGAGATCCGGACGTAGTCCGTCCTCAGTATCCCCCCCCCCCCCCCCCCCCCCCCCCCCCCCCCCCCCCCCCCCCCCCCCCCCCCCCCCCCCCCCCCCCCCCCCCCCCCCCCCCCCCCCCCCCCCCCCCCCCCCCCCCCCCCCCCCCCCCCCCCCCCCCCCCCCCCCCCCCCCCCCCCCCCCCCCCCCCCCCCCCCCCCCCCCCCCCCCCCCCCCCCCCCCCCCCCCCCCCCCCCCCCCCCCCCCCCCCCCCCCCCCCCCCCCCCCCCCCCCCCCCCCCCCCCCCCCCCCCCCCCCCCCCCCCCCCCCCCCCCCCCCCCCCCCCCCCCCCCCCCCCCCCCCCCCCCCCCCCCCCCCCCCCCCCCCCCCCCCCCCCCCAGACAGCCATTCGAAGGCCATGCAATAAGGCCTCGTATTCGGCTGCGTTATTAGAGTTTGTGTATAATATTTGGAGTACGTACTGGACGACGTCTCCAGTGGGGGACGTTAAAATGACACCCGCTCCTAGTCCTGCCAGCATTTTGCAACCATCAAAATACATAACCCAGTTGGGATATGTGCTGTACTCTTTAGGGAGTTCGGCCTCTGTCCATTCGGCGCCGAAGTCAACCAGTACTTGGGATTTAATGGCTCGACGCGGTTTGTATGTTATGTCGAATGGAAGGAGCTCAATGGCCCATTTGGCAATCCGGCTCGTAGCATCGCAGTTGTTTATTATTTCATTGAGTGGTACTTTGGAAGCCACTGTGATCGAACACTCCTGGAAGTAGTGTCGTAGCTTCCGGGATGCCATAAAGACCGCGTATGCTATCTTTTGATAATGAGGGTACCGGGATTTGCATGGTGTGAGGACAGTGGATACGTAATATACTGGCTTATGAAGCGGGAATTTGTGTTCGTCCTGCGCTCGTTCAATGACGAGCACGGCGCTCACCACCTGCTGCGTTGCCTATATATATAATAACATGGGTTCACCGATGCTCGGCGCGGCCAGGATTGGGTTGCTTGCTAGCAGGGCTTTTATTTCTTCTAGTCCGGCCGTTGCCGCATCCGTCCACTCGAAGTGATCGGTGCGCCGTAGAAGGCGATAGAGTGGCAATGCCTTTTCTCCCAATCTGGAGATAAAGCGGCTTAAAGCTGCCACACAACCGGCGAGTTTTTGGACCTGTTTAAGGTCCGTTGGCGTAGCCAATTATGACAAAGCTCGGATTTTGGCTGGATTTGCTTCAATTCCTCTATTGGAAATGATGAAGCCCAGCAGTTTTCCAGCGGGGACGCCGAAAACACACTTTTCCGGATTGAGCTTAATGTCATATGCGCGGAGGTTGTTGAATGTGAGACGTAAATCGTCTATGAGTGTTTCGACGTGTCTAGTTTTGATGACGACGTCGTCCACATATGCTTCAACTGTCTTGCCGATCTGTTTCTCCAGGCATGTTTGAATCATGCGTTGGTAGGTGGCGCCGACGTTCTTGAGCCCGAAGGGCATGGTGTTGAAGCAGAATGGCCCATATGGGGTTATGAATGCTGTTGTGGCTTGATCGGACTCCTTCGTTTTAATTTGATGGTATCCGAAATATGCATCGAGGAAGCACTGTGAGTCATGTCCTGCGGTAGCGTCAATGATCTGGTCGATGCGGGGGAGGGGAATGGGATCCTTGGGGCAGGCCTTGTTAAGGTCTTTGAAATCGACACACAGGCGCCAGGATTTGTCCTTCTTTGGCACCATCACCAGGTTTGCCAGCCAGTCCGGGTGTTTTATTTCTCTAATGAATCCAGCCATGATTAGCTTGGCTAGCTCCTCCCCCATAGCTTGACGTTTGGGTTCAGAAAAACGCCGTAGTGTTTGTTTGACCGGTTTATATCCCTTCAATATATTTAGGCTGTGTTCGGACAACTTGTGTGGGATTCCTGGCATATCAGAAGGGTGCCAGGCGAATATGTCCCAGTTCTCGCGCAGGAACTCTTGTAGCGCGGCATCGACCGTTGGGTCTAATTGTGCTCCAATAGATGCTGTCTTCTTGGGGTCCGTTGGATGGACTTGGAATTTGACTATTTCTTCTGCCGGTTTGAAGGAGGTGGATTTGGGTCGTGTGTCTAGGATCACATCGTCCCTGTCCACCGTGGAGTGCAGTGTGGTTAATTCTTCTGCCGCAAGGGCTTCAGATAATGCCTCTAGGGCCAGGGATGCGGTTTTATTTTCGGCGCGGAGTGCTATGTCCGGATCACTGGCGACAGTGATTATGCCGTTGGGCCCGGGCATCTTAAGCTTCATGTACCCGTAATGAGGTATATCTTGGAAGCGTGTAAATGCCTCTCGCCCCAAAAGGGCGTGATATCCGCTGTTGAAAGGGGCCACTTGGAAGATTATCTCTTCGGACCGATAATTCTCCGGCGTGCCGAATACCACGTCAAGTGTTCCCCCCCCCCCCCCCCCCCCCCCCCCCCCCCCCCCCCCCCCCCCCCCCCCCCCCCCCCCCCCCCCCCCCCCCCCCCCCCCCCCCCCCCCCCCCCCCCCCCCCCCCCCCCCCCCCCCCCCCCCCCCCCCCCCCCCCCCCCCCCCCCCCCCCCCCCCCCCCCCCCCCCCCCCCCCCCCCCCCCCCCCCCCCCCCCCCCCCCCCCCCCCCCCCCCCCCCCCCCCCCCCCCCCCCCCCCCCCCCCCCCCCCCCCCCCCCCCCCCCCCCCCCCCCCCCCCCCCCCCCCCCCCCCCCCCCCCCCCCCCCCCCCCCCCCCCCCCCCCCCCCCCCCCCCCCCCCCCCCCCCCCCCCCCCCCCCCCCCCCCCCCCCCCCCCCCCCCCCCCCCCCCCCCCCCCCCCCCCCCCCCCCCCCCCCCCCCCCCCCCCCCCCCCCCCCCCCCCCCCCCCCCCCCCCCCCCCCCCCCCCCCCCCCCCCCCCCCCCCCCCCCCCCCCCCCCCCCCCCCCCCCCCCCCCCCCCCCCCCCCCCCCCCCCCCCCCCCCCCCCCCCCCCCCCCCCCCCCCCCCCCCCCCCCCCCCCCCCCCCCCCCCCCCCCCCCCCCCCCCCCCCCCCCCCCCCCCCCCCCCCCCCCCCCCCCCCCCCCCCCCCCCCCCCCCCCCCCCCCCCCCCCCCCCCCCCCCCCCCCCCCCCCCCCCCCCCCCCCCCCCCCCCCCCCCCCCCCCCCCCCCCCCCCCCCCCCCCCCCCCCCCCCCCCCCCCCCCCCCCCCCCCCCCCCCCCCCCCCCCCCCCCCCCCCCCCCCCCCCCCCCCCCCCCCCCCCCCCCCCCCCCCCCCCCCCCCCCCCCCCCCCCCCCCCCCCCCCCCCCCCCCCCCCCCCCCCCCCCCCCCCCCCCCCCCCCCCCCCCCCCCCCCCCCCCCCCCCCCCCCCCCCCCCCCCCCCCCCCCCCCCCCCCCCCCCCCCCCCCCCCCCCCCCCCCCCCCCCCCCCCCCCCCCCCCCCCCCCCCCCCCCCCCCCCCCCCCCCCCCCCCCCCCCCCCCCCCCCCCCCCCCCCCCCCCCCCCCCCCCCCCCCCCCCCCCCCCCCCCCCCCCCCCCCCCCCCCCCCCCCCCCCCCCCCCCCCCCCCCCCCCCCCCCCCCCCCCCCCCCCCCCCCCCCCCCCCCCCCCCCCCCCCCCCCCCCCCCCCCCCCCCCCCCCCCCCCCCCCCCCCCCCCCCCCCCCCCCCCCCCCCCCCCCCCCCCCCCCCCCCCCCCCCCCCCCCCCCCCCCCCCCCCCCCCCCCCCCCCCCCCCCCCCCCCCCCCCCCCCCCCCCCCCCCCCCCCCCCCCCCCCCCCCCCCCCCCCCCCCCCCCCCCCCCCCCCCCCCCCCCCCCCCCCCCCCCCCCCCCCCCCCCCCCCCCCCCCCCCCCCCCCCCCCCCCCCCCCCCCCCCCCCCCCCCCCCCCCCCCCCCCCCCCCCCCCCCCCCCCCCCCCCCCCCCCCCCCCCCCCCCCCCCCCCCCCCCCCCCCCCCCCCCCCCCCCCCCCCCCCCCCCCCCCCCCCCCCCCCCCCCCCCCCCCCCCCCCCCCCCCCCCCCCCCCCCCCCCCCCCCCCCCCCCCCCCCCCCCCCCCCCCCCCCCCCCCCCCCCCCCCCCCCCCCCCCCCCCCCCCCCCCCCCCCCCCCCCCCCCCCCCCCCCCCCCCCCCCCCCCCCCCCCCCCCCCCCCCCCCCCCCCCCCCCCCCCCCCCCCCCCCCCCCCCCCCCCCCCCCCCCCCCCCCCCCCCCCCCCCCCCCCCCCCCCCCCCCCCCCCCCCCCCCCCCCCCCCCCCCCCCCCCCCCCCCCCCCCCCCCCCCCCCCCCCCCCCCCCCCCCCCCCCCCCCCCCCCCCCCCCCCCCCCCCCCCCCCCCCCCCCCCCCCCCCCCCCCCCCCCCCCCCCCCCCCCCCCCCCCCCCCCCCCCCCCCCCCCCCCCCCCCCCCCCCCCCCCCCCCCCCCCCCCCCCCCCCCCCCCCCCCCCCCCCCCCCCCCCCCCCCCCCCCCCCCCCCCCCCCCCCCCCCCCCCCCCCCCCCCCCCCCCCCCCCCCCCCCCCCCCCCCCCCCCCCCCCCCCCCCCCCCCCCCCCCCCCCCCCCCCCCCCCCCCCCCCCCCCCCCCCCCCCCCCCCCCCCCCCCCCCCCCCCCCCCCCCCCCCCCCCCCCCCCCCCCCCCCCCCCCCCCCCCCCCCCCCCCCCCCCCCCCCCCCCCCCCCCCCCCCCCCCCCCCCCCCCCCCCCCCCCCCCCCCCCCCCCCCCCCCCCCCCCCCCCCCCCCCCCCCCCCCCCCCCCCCCCCCCCCCCCCCCCCCCCCCCCCCCCCCCCCCCCCCCCCCCCCCCCCCCCCCCCCCCCCCCCCCCCCCCCCCCCCCCCCCCCCCCCCCCCCCCCCCCCCCCCCCCCCCCCCCCCCCCCCCCCCCCCCCCCCCCCCCCCCCCCCCCCCCCCCCCCCCCCCCCCCCCCCCCCCCCCCCCCCCCCCCCCCCCCCCCCCCCCCCCCCCCCCCCCCCCCCCCCCCCCCCCCCCCCCCCCCCCCCCCCCCCCCCCCCCCCCCCCCCCCCCCCCCCCCCCCCCCCCCCCCCCCCCCCCCCCCCCCCCCCCCCCCCCCCCCCCCCCCCCCCCCCCCCCCCCCCCCCCCCCCCCCCCCCCTGTGTCTTCAAGAAGTTGTCTCGCCAACTATTACTTCTACTACTATGGCTATCATCTTAGCAATAAAGTAAAGTAATTACATGGCGTTGTTCAATGACACGCAGGTCATACAATAAATTAAGACAACTCCTATGGCTCCTGCCGGTTGTCATTCTCATCGACATGCAAGTCGTGATTCCTATTACAAGAACATGATCAATCTCATACATCACATATCATTCATCACATTCTTTTTGGCCATATCACATCACATAGCATACCCTGCAAAAACAAGTTAGACGTCCTCTACTTGTTGTTTGCATGTTTTACGTGGCTGCTATGGGTTTCTAGCAAGAATGTTTCTTACCTACGCAAAACCACAACGTGATATGTCAATTGCTATTTACCCTTCATAAGGACCCTTTTCATCGAATCCGATCCGATTAAAGTGGGAGAGACTGGCACCCGCTAGTCACCTTATGCAACTAGTGCATGTCAGTCGGTGGAACCTGTCTCACGTAAGTGTCCCCCCCCCCCCCCCCCCCCCCCCCCCCCCCCCCCCCCCCCCCCCCCCCCCCCCCCCCCCCCCCCCCCCCCCCCCCCCCCCCCCCCCCCCCCCCCCCCCCCCCCCCCCCCCCCCCCCCCCCCCCCCCCCCCCCCCCCCCCCCCCCCCCCCCCCCCCCCCCCCCCCCCCCCCCCCCCCCCCCCCCCCCCCCCCCCCCCCCCCCCCCCCCCCCCCCCCCCCCCCCCCCCCCCCCCCCCCCCCCCCCCCCCCCCCCCCCCCCCCCCCCCCCCCCCCCCCCCCCCCCCCCCCCCCCCCCCCCCCCCCCCCCCCCCCCCCCCCCCCCCCCCCCCCCCCCCCCCCCCCCCCCCCCCCCCCCCCCCCCCCCCCCCCCCCCCCCCCCCCCCCCCCCCCCCCCCCCCCCCCCCCCCCCCCCCCCCCCCCCCCCCCCCCCCCCCCCCCCCCCCCCCCCCCCCCCCCCCCCCCCCCCCCCCCCCCCCCCCCCCCCCCCCCCCCCCCCCCCCCCCCCCCCCCCCCCCCCCCCCCCCCCCCCCCCCCCCCCCCCCCCCCCCCCCCCCCCCCCCCCCCCCCCCCCCCCCCCCCCCCCCCCCCCCCCCCCCCCCCCCCCCCCCCCCCCCCCCCCCCCCCCCCCCCCCCCCCCCCCCCCCCCCCCCCCCCCCCCCCCCCCCCCCCCCCCCCCCCCCCCCCCCCCCCCCCCCCCCCCCCCCCCCCCCCCCCCCCCCCCCCCCCCCCCCCCCCCCCCCCCCCCCCCCCCCCCCCCCCCCCCCCCCCCCCCCCCCCCCCCCCCCCCCCCCCCCCCCCCCCCCCCCCCCCCCCCCCCCCCCCCCCCCCCCCCCCCCCCCCCCCCCCCCCCCCCCCCCCCCCCCCCCCCCCCCCCCCCCCCCCCCCCCCCCCCCCCCCCCCCCCCCCCCCCCCCCCCCCCCCCCCCCCCCCCCCCCCCCCCCCCCCCCCCCCCCCCCCCCCCCCCCCCCCCCCCCCCCCCCCCCCCCCCCCCCCCCCCCCCCCCCCCCCCCCCCCCCCCCCCCCCCCCCCCCCCCCCCCCCCCCCCCCCCCCCCCCCCCCCCCCCCCCCCCCCCCCCCCCCCCCCCCCCCCCCCCCCCCCCCCCCCCCCCCCCCCCCCCCCCCCCCCCCCCCCCCCCCCCCCCCCCCCCCCCCCCCCCCCCCCCCCCCCCCCCCCCCCCCCCCCCCCCCCCCCCCCCCCCCCCCCCCCCCCCCCCCCCCCCCCCCCCCCCCCCCCCCCCCCCCCCCCCCCCCCCCCCCCCCCCCCCCCCCCCCCCCCCCCCCCCCCCCCCCCCCCCCCCCCCCCCCCCCCCCCCCCCCCCCCCCCCCCCCCCCCCCCCCCCCCCCCCCCCCCCCCCCCCCCCCCCCCCCCCCCCCCCCCCCCCCCCCCCCCCCCCCCCCCCCCCCCCCCCCCCCCCCCCCCCCCCCCCCCCCCCCCCCCCCCCCCCCCCCCCCCCCCCCCCCCCCCCCCCCCCCCCCCCCCCCCCCCCCCCCCCCCCCCCCCCCCCCCCCCCCCCCCCCCCCCCCCCCCCCCCCCCCCCCCCCCCCCCCCCCCCCCCCCCCCCCCCCCCCCCCCCCCCCCCCCCCCCCCCCCCCCCCCCCCCCCCCCCCCCCCCCCCCCCCCCCCCCCCCCCCCCCCCCCCCCCCCCCCCCCCCCCCCCCCCCCCCCCCCCCCCCCCCCCCCCCCCCCCCCCCCCCCCCCCCCCCCCCCCCCCCCCCCCCCCCCCCCCCCCCCCCCCCCCCCCCCCCCCCCCCCCCCCCCCCCCCCCCCCCCCCCCCCCCCCCCCCCCCCCCCCCCCCCCCCCCCCCCCCCCCCCCCCCCCCCCCCCCCCCCCCCCCCCCCCCCCCCCCCCCCCCCCCCCCCCCCCCCCCCCCCCCCCCCCCCCCCCCCCCCCCCCCCCCCCCCCCCCCCCCCCCCCCCCCCCCCCCCCCCCCCCCCCCCCCCCCCCCCCCCCCCCCCCCCCCCCCCCCCCCCCCCCCCCCCCCCCCCCCCCCCCCCCCCCCCCCCCCCCCCCCCCCCCCCCCCCCCCCCCCCCCCCCCCCCCCCCCCCCCCCCCCCCCCCCCCCCCCCCCCCCCCCCCCCCCCCCCCCCCCCCCCCCCCCCCCCCCCCCCCCCCCCCCCCCCCCCCCCCCCCCCCCCCCCCCCCCCCCCCCCCCCCCCCCCCCCCCCCCCCCCCCCCCCCCCCCCCCCCCCCCCCCCCCCCCCCCCCCCCCCCCCCCCCCCCCCCCCCCCCCCCCCCCCCCCCCCCCCCCCCCCCCCCCCCCCCCCCCCCCCCCCCCCCCCCCCCCCCCCCCCCCCCCCCCCCCCCCCCCCCCCCCCCCCCCCCCCCCCCCCCCCCCCCCCCCCCCCCCCCCCCCCCCCCCCCCCCCCCCCCCCCCCCCCCCCCCCCCCCCCCCCCCCCCCCCCCCCCCCCCCCCCCCCCCCCCCCCCCCCCCCCCCCCCCCCCCCCCCCCCCCCCCCCCCCCCCCCCCCCCCCCCCCCCCCCCCCCCCCCCCCCCCCCCCCCCCCCCCCCCCCCCCCCCCCCCCCCCCCCCCCCCCCCCCCCCCCCCCCCCCCCCCCCCCCCCCCCCCCCCCCCCCCCCCCCCCCCCCCCCCCCCCCCCCCCCCCCCCCCCCCCCCCCCCCCCCCCCCCCCCCCCCCCCCCCCCCCCCCCCCCCCCCCCCCCCCCCCCCCCCCCCCCCCCCCCCCCCCCCCCCCCCCCCCCCCCCCCCCCCCCCCCCCCCCCCCCCCCCCCCCCCCCCCCCCCCCCCCCCCCCCCCCCCCCCCCCCCCCCCCCCCCCCCCCCCCCCCCCCCCCCCCCCCCCCCCCCCCCCCCCCCCCCCCCCCCCCCCCCCCCCCCCCCCCCCCCCCCCCCCCCCCCCCCCCCCCCCCCCCCCCCCCCCCCCCCCCCCCCCCCCCCCCCCCCCCCCCCCCCCCCCCCCCCCCCCCCCCCCCCCCCCCCCCCCCCCCCCCCCCCCCCCCCCCCCCCCCCCCCCCCCCCCCCCCCCCCCCCCCCCCCCCCCCCCCCCCCCCCCCCCCCCCCCCCCCCCCCCCCCCCCCCCCCCCCCCCCCCCCCCCCCCCCCCCCCCCCCCCCCCCCCCCCCCCCCCCCCCCCCCCCCCCCCCCCCCCCCCCCCCCCCCCCCCCCCCCCCCCCCCCCCCCCCCCCCCCCCCCCCCCCCCCCCCCCCCCCCCCCCCCCCCCCCCCCCCCCCCCCCCCCCCCCCCCCCCCCCCCCCCCCCCCCCCCCCCCCCCCCCCCCCCCCCCCCCCCCCCCCCCCCCCCCCCCCCCCCCCCCCCCCCCCCCCCCCCCCCCCCCCCCCCCCCCCCCCCCCCCCCCCCCCCCCCCCCCCCCCCCCCCCCCCCCCCCCCCCCCCCCCCCCCCCCCCCCCCCCCCCCCCCCCCCCCCCCCCCCCCCCCCCCCCCCCCCCCCCCCCCCCCCCCCCCCCCCCCCCCCCCCCCCCCCCCCCCCCCCCCCCCCCCCCCCCCCCCCCCCCCCCCCCCCCCCCCCCCCCCCCCCCCCCCCCCCCCCCCCCCCCCCCCCCCCCCCCCCCCCCCCCCCCCCCCCCCCCCCCCCCCCCCCCCCCCCCCCCCCCCCCCCCCCCCCCCCCCCCCCCCCCCCCCCCCCCCCCCCCCCCCCCCCCCCCCCCCCCCCCCCCCCCCCCCCCCCCCCCCCCCCCCCCCCCCCCCCCCCCCCCCCCCCCCCCCCCCCCCCCCCCCCCCCCCCCCCCCCCCCCCCCCCCCCCCCCCCCCCCCCCCCCCCCCCCCCCCCCCCCCCCCCCCCCCCCCCCCCCCCCCCCCCCCCCCCCCCCCCCCCCCCCCCCCCCCCCCCCCCCCCCCCCCCCCCCCCCCCCCCCCCCCCCCCCCCCCCCCCCCCCCCCCCCCCCCCCCCCCCCCCCCCCCCCCCCCCCCCCCCCCCCCCCCCCCCCCCCCCCCCCCCCCCCCCCCCCCCCCCCCCCCCCCCCCCCCCCCCCCCCCCCCCCCCCCCCCCCCCCCCCCCCCCCCCCCCCCCCCCCCCCCCCCCCCCCCCCCCCCCCCCCCCCCCCCCCCCCCCCCCCCCCCCCCCCCCCCCCCCCCCCCCCCCCCCCCCCCCCCCCCCCCCCCCCCCCCCCCCCCCCCCCCCCCCCCCCCCCCCCCCCCCCCCCCCCCCCCCCCCCCCCCCCCCCCCCCCCCCCCCCCCCCCCCCCCCCCCCCCCCCCCCCCCCCCCCCCCCCCCCCCCCCCCCCCCCCCCCCCCCCCCCCCCCCCCCCCCCCCCCCCCCCCCCCCCCCCCCCCCCCCCCCCCCCCCCCCCCCCCCCCCCCCCCCCCCCCCCCCCCCCCCCCCCCCCCCCCCCCCCCCCCCCCCCCCCCCCCCCCCCCCCCCCCCCCCCCCCCCCCCCCCCCCCCCCCCCCCCCCCCCCCCCCCCCCCCCCCCCCCCCCCCCCCCCCCCCCCCCCCCCCCCCCCCCCCCCCCCCCCCCCCCCCCCCCCCCCCCCCCCCCCCCCCCCCCCCCCCCCCCCCCCCCCCCCCCCCCCCCCCCCCCCCCCCCCCCCCCCCCCCCCCCCCCCCCCCCCCCCCCCCCCCCCCCCCCCCCCCCCCCCCCCCCCCCCCCCCCCCCCCCCCCCCCCCCCCCCCCCCCCCCCCCCCCCCCCCCCCCCCCCCCCCCCCCCCCCCCCCCCCCCCCCCCCCCCCCCCCCCCCCCCCCCCCCCCCCCCCCCCCCCCCCCCCCCCCCCCCCCCCCCCCCCCCCCCCCCCCCCCCCCCCCCCCCCCCCCCCCCCCCCCCCCCCCCCCCCCCCCCCCCCCCCCCCCCCCCCCCCCCCCCCCCCCCCCCCCCCCCCCCCCCCCCCCCCCCCCCCCCCCCCCCCCCCCCCCCCCCCCCCCCCCCCCCCCCCCCCCCCCCCCCCCCCCCCCCCCCCCCCCCCCCCCCCCCCCCCCCCCCCCCCCCCCCCCCCCCCCCCCACCCGATCGGTCCTTATTTATGTTCTGTGGGATTTCAGGCGGACTACCGCCGTTTCCCTTTTTACTTACCCCGTTATGCCAATTTTTATTTATTGTGCATTAAGGAATTAATCATGTTGCATCCATGCACGCATTTGTTATATCTTACGTCCGAACTGTCTTGCGAGTACTTTCAAAGTACTCACTGGCTTGTTGATTTGGCCAGATGCTGACGAAGGCGATCTCATGGATGAAGAGTTCGATAGCGAGTCCGACACTTAGAGGAGTCCCAGTCAGTCTCGTGTGACCCTGGATTTGGTCACTGTTTTATATCCGCTTCCGCTACCAAATAAATTTATCGAGCCTCACCTCGACGTTCGATGAAATGATATTCTTAGAGTCTTGTATTTCCCTTCCCGCTGTGTTTTTCCACCACCAACCTATCCATGAGTCAGTAGTATGTCTCCACACCACTGTGTCCTGTCCACCATTATGTATGATTATTGGCGTGCTTGTAATAATTTGGTTGAGCGACCGCAGTTCAACCCTGTAATATATTTTATGCTACTGGCTTATTGTATCAAGAAATTGTCTACCAGTGAGGAGGATTTCTCTCATACTGGACTCAAAAGACTGGTTTATCAATAAATATTTTTATTGGAAAACCGGTCGTCGCAATGAGGAGTTCCAGAATGGTCTGGAGGTAAAGATTTATATATGGAAAGTTGTTGTTCGGGTTCCGGAAAAAGTTCGGGTTTTTTCGGTATTGTATCGTTAAAGCCCTTTATGTGGTGTCGCTAAGATGCCCGACTGTGGCGTCATTTCCTTATTTTTATTTGTCCACCTTTTGAGGCGTCGCTTCAGAGGGTCCAGAAGGTTCCGGAGGATTCCGGAGGGGTCCGGAGGTCCGGAAATTGTTCCACCACGTCCAATACAGTAGCATGGGCTGTAAGGGGGCGCCCTAGCCTTAATGGGCCAGGGGAACCAGCCCCCCCAAGGCCCATGCGCATGGGAAGGGTAAAACCCTAGAGGGGAGGCCTCCACTTGACTTGGGAGGCACTCCTCCCCCCTTGGCCGCACCCCTTGGGGTGGGAAACCCTAAAGGGGGCGCAGCCCCCTTCTCCCCTATATATACTTGAGGTTTGGCTTCACAAGGACCGGGCGTAGCCACACTCGATTCAGCTAAAGTGATAGAGACAAACACCCGCCGGTCACCTTTAAGCAACGAGTGCTCGTAGCGGTGAAACCAGTCTCGCGTAAGCATACGCGTAATGTCGGTCCAGGCCGCTTCATCTCACAATACCGCCGAACCAAAGTATGACATGCTGGTAAGCACCCCCCCCCCCCCCCCCCCCCCCCCCCCCCCCCCCCCCCCCCCCCCCCCCCCCCCCCCCCCCCCCCCCCCCCCCCCCCCCCCCCCCCCCCCCCCCCCCCCCCCCCCCCCCCCCCCCCCCCCCCCCCCCCCCCCCCCCCCCCCCCCCCCCCCCCCCCCCCCCCCCCCCCCCCCCCCCCCCCCCCCCCCCCCCCCCCCCCCCCCCCCCCCCCCCCCCCCCCGGTGAGCGTAGGAATTTTTTTGTTTCAACGTTCCTCAACAGTGGCATCATGAGCTAGGTCTATGCGTAGATGACATCATGAGTAGAACACAAAGGAGTTTGTGGGCATTGATATTCAGATTCCTTCCTTCCTTGGTCTTTTCTTGATTCGGTGGTATTGTGGGATGAAGCAACCCGGACCAACCTTACATGTCCATGTACATGAGATCGGTTCCATCGACAGACATGTGACTTTATTGCATAAAGATGGATGGCGGGTGTCTGTCTCTCCCACCTTAGTTGAATCGGATTCGACAAAGGCGGTCCTTGTAGAAGGTTAAATAGAACCTTGTATATCACCGTTGTGGCTTTGCATAGGTAAGAATCGTTCTTACTAGATACCCATAGCAGCCACGTAAAACATGCAACAACAAAGTAGAGGACGTCTAACTTGTTTCTGTAGTGTATGTTATGAGATATGGCCAAAGACATGATGAAATATATTTGATGTATGAGATGATCGTGTTTGTAATAGTTTATACCGACTTGCATGTCGATGCATACGGCAACCGGCAGGAGCCATAGGGTTGTCTTTAATTACTGTATAACCTGCATGTCAATCATTAAGCATTGTGTAATGCTTCACTTTATCGCTAAGCGGTAGCATTAGTAGTAGAAGCATGGTTGGCGTGACAACCCCGATGGTGACACGATGATGGAGATCATGGTGTCATGTCGGTGACGATGGAGATCATGTCGGTGCTTTGGAGATGGAGAACAAAAGCACGAGTTGATGGCCATATCATGTCACTTATGATTTGCATGTGATGTTAATCCTTTTATGCATCTTATTTTGCTTAGGACGACGGTAGCATTATAAGGTGATCCCTCACTAAAATTTCAAGATAAAATTGTGTTCTCCCCAAGTGTGCACCGTTGTGAAAGTTCATCATTTTCGAAGCACCACGTGATGATCGGGTGTGATAGACTCTACGTTCACATACAATGGGTGCAAGCCAGTTTTGCACATGCGGAACACTTGGGTTAAACTTGACGAGCCTAGCATGTACAAACATGGCCTCGGAACACAAGAGACCGAAAGGTCGAACATGAGTCATATAGTAGATATGATCAACATGGAGATGTTCACCATTGAAACCACCTCATCTCACGTGATGATCGGACTTGGGTTGGTGATTTGGATCATGTTACACTCGGATGACCGGAGGGATGTCAATTTGAGTGGGAGTTCTTAAGTAATATGATTAATTGAACTCATTTATCATGAACATAATCTAAATTGTCTTTGCAAATTATGTTCAATAGCTCGTGCTATAGCTCCCTGTTTTAATACGTTCCTAGAGAAAGACTAAGTTGAAAGATATTGTAAGAAATTATGCGGACTAGGTCCGTAGTCTGAGGATTGTCCTCACTGCTACACAGAAGGCTTATGTCCTTGATGCACCGCTCGATGTACCAACCCCTCTAGCATCGTCTGTGGATGTTGTGAACATCTGGCAGACACGTTCTGATGACTACTTGATAGTTTAGTGCGCCATGCTTTATAGCTTAGAATCGGGCTCCAGAGGCGTTTTGAACGCCATGGAACATATGAGATTTTCCAAGAGCTGAAATTGGTATTTCAGGCTCATGCCCGTGTTGAGAGGTATGAGACCTCTGACAAGTTCTTTGCCTACAAGATGGAGGAGAATAGCTCAGCCAGTGAGCATGTGCTCGAAATGTCTGAGTCCTACGATCGCTTGAATCAAGTGGGAGTTGATCTTCCAGATAAGATAGTGATTGACAGAGTTCTCCAGTCACTGTCACCAAGCTACTAGAGCTTCGTGATGAAGTGCTTAAGACCGCGAAGGTAGAAATCAAGAAGGAGCATCAAGTATTGATGGTTAACAAGACCACTGGTTTCAAGAAGGGTATGGGCAAGAAGGGAAACTTCATGAATGGAAAGCCAGTTGCCGCTCCAGTGAAGAAGCCCAAGGTTGAACCCAAACCCGAGACTAAGTGCTTCTATTGTAAGGGGAACGGCCACTGGTAGCAAAACTGCCCCAAATACTTGGTAGATAAGAAGGCTGGCAACTTCAACAAAAGTATATTTGATATACGTGTTATTAATGTTACCTTACTAGTACTCCTAGTAGCACCTGGGTATTAGATACTGGTTCAGTTGCTAATATTGGTAACTCGAAACAAAAGCTGCAGAATAAACGGAGACTAGCTAAGGGCGAGGTGACGATGTGTGTTGTAAGTGTTTCCAAGGTTGATGTGATCACCATCGCACGCTCCCTCTACCTTCGGGATTAGTGTTAAACCTAGACAAATGTTATTTGGTGTCTGTGTTGAGCATGAATATGATGATATCGTGTTTATTGTAATGCGGTTATTCATTTAAGTCAGAGAATAATGGTTATTCTGTTTACATGAATAATACCTTCTATGGTCATGCACCCAATGTGAATGGTTTATTGAATCTCGATTGTAGTGATACACATGTTCATAATATTGATGCCAAAAGATGCGAAGTTAATAATGATAGTACGACATACTTGTGGCACTGCTGCTTAAGTCATATTAGTGTAAAGCGCATGAAGAAACTCCATGCTGATGGACTTTTGGAGTCACTTGATTTTGAATCACTTGACACATGTGAACCATGCCTTATGGGCAAGATGACTAAAACCCCGTTTTCCGGCACAATGGAACGGGCAACTGACTTGTTGGAAATCATACATACTGATGTGTGCGGTCTAATGAGTGTTGACGCGCGCGGTGGATATCATTATTTCCTCACCTTCACCGATGATTTGAGTAGATATGGGTATATTTACTTAATAAAGCATAAGTCTGAAATGTTTGAAAAGTTCAAGCAATTTCTATGCTAATGATGATGATCATGAAGCTTCGGATCAAGTTACTACCGAGCCTCGTAGGTCAACAAGGACTCGTACTGGCCCTGAGTGGTAGGGCAATCCTGTCTTGGAGGTCATGTTGTTAGACAACAGTGAACCTACGAACTATGAAGAAGCGATGGTCGGCCCGGATTCCCACAAATGGCTAGGAGCCATGAAAACCGAGATAGGATCCATGTATGAGAACAAAGTATGGACTTTGGTGGACTTGCCCGATGATCGGCAAGCCATTGAGAATAAATGGATCTTTGAGAAGAAGACAGACGCTGATGGTAATGTCACCATTTATAGAGCTCGACTTGTCGCAAAGGGTTTCCAACAAGTTCAAGGAGTTGACTATGATGAGACTTTCTAACTCGTAGCGATGCTAAAGTATGTTCGGATTATGTTAGCAGTTGCTGCATTTTTAGATTACGAAGTCTGGCAGATGGATGTCAAAACAAAGTTTCCTTGACGGTTTCCGTGAGGTAAGGTTGTATGTGATGCAACCATAAGGTTTTGTCGATCCTAAGGATGCTAAAAGGTATGCAAGCTCCAGCGATCCTTCTATGGACTGGAGCAAGCATCTCGGAGTTGGAATATACGCTTTGATGTGGTGATCAAAGCATTTGGGCTTATAAAGACTTACGGTGAAGCCTGTATTTACAAGAAAGTGAGTGCGAGCACTACAACATTTCTGATAAGTATATGTGGATGACATATTGTTTATCGGAAATGGTGTAGAATTTCCGGGAAGCATAAAGGGTTGTTTAAAGGCAGTTTTTCAAAGGAAGACCTGGGTAAAGCTGCTTACATATTGGGCAACAAGATCTATAGAGATAGATCAAGACGCCTGATGAGACTTTCATAAAGCACATACCTTGACATGATTTTGAAGGAGTTCAAAATGGATCAGTCAAAGAAGGAGTTCTTGCCTGAGTTGTAAGGTGTGAAGTTGAGTAAGACTCAAAGCTCGACCATGGCAGAAGAAAGAGAAAGGACGAAGGTCGTCCCCTATGCCTTAGCCATAGGCTCTATACCATATGCCATGTTGTGTACTGATACATCTCCAACGTATCTATAATTTTTGATTGTTCCATGCTGTTTATTTATCAATCTTGGATGTTTTATAATCATTTTATAGTCATTTTATATCATTTTTTGGTACTAACCTATTGACATAGTGCCAAGTGCCAGTTGCTGTTTTTTCCATGTTTTTTACATCGCAGGTAATCAATATGAAACGGAGTCCAAATGCCACAAAACTCCATGATGATTTTTTATGGGCCAGAAGGAAGGCAATGGGCCCTGGTTGCACCTGGGGGGTGCCCCGAGGGGGGCACAACCCACCAGGGCGCGCCAAGGGGCCCAGGCCGCCCTGGTGGGTTGTGCCCACCTCGGGTGCCCCCCAGACCGCCTCTTTGCTCTATAAATACCCCAAAAATCATATAACCCTAGAAGCTTCGACGAAATATTCATCCAGCCGCCGCGAAGTCCAGAACCACCAGATCCAATCTAGACACCATCACGGAGGGGTTCACCACTTTCATTGGTGCCTCTCTGATGATGCGTGAGTAGTTGCTTGTAGACCTTCGGGTCCGTAGTTAGTAGCTAGATGGCTTTCTCTCTCTCGCTGAATTCTCAATACAATGGTCTCTTGGAGATCCATATGATGTAACTCTTTTTGCGGTGTGTTTGTTGGGGTCTAATGAACTTTGAGTTTATGATCAGTTATATCTTTTTATATCCATGAAAGTTATTTGAGTTTCTTTGATCTCTTATATGCATGATCTCTTATAGCCTCATATTTCTTCTCCGATATTTGGGTTTTGTTTGGCCTACTTGATCTATTTATCTTGCAATGGGAAGAAGTGCCCGGTAGTGGGTTCGATCTTACGGTGCTTGATCCCAGTGACAGAAAGGGAACCGACACGTATGTATCGTTGCTACTAAGGATAAAAAGACAAGATCTATATCTACCGCCATATAGATATACGGATCTTGTCTACATCATGTCATCGTTCTTATTGCATTACTCCGTTTTTCCATGAACTTAATACACTAGATGCATGCTGGATAGTAGTCGGTGTGTGGAGTAATAGTAGTAGATGCAGGCAGGAGTCGGTCTACTAATCTTGGACGTGATGCCTATGTAATGATCATTGCCTGGATATCGTCATAATTATTTGAAGTTCTATAAATTGCCCAATTGTAATTTGTTTACCCACCGTTTGCTATCTTTCTCGAGAGAAGCCACTAGTGAAACCTACGGCCCCCGGGTCTTCCTTCTCATATATTTGCTTTGCGATCTATTTTGTTTGCTCTTTTTATTCAGATCTATTAAACCAAAAATACAAAACTACTTTGCTGCACTTTATTTTATTTATGATCTATTATTTCAATCTATTACAACTTTCTCCCGTCAACACGCAATTTCTGGCGCCGTACCCCGAAAGGGATTGACAACCCCTTTAACACGTCGGGTTGCAAGGTGTTGTTATTTGTGCGCAGGGGCTGTTTACGTTGTGTTGCTTGGTTCTCCTATTGGTTCGATAATCTTGGTTTCATTTCGGGGGGAAATACCTACTGCCACTATGCTGCATCATCCCTTCCTCTTTGGGGAAATACCAACGTAGCTTCAAGCGACATCATGTACCGCACCTAATGTGTGCCTTGCCATGTGTATGGCAAGGGGGTACAAGAGTGATCCAGAAGTGGATCGCTAGACAGCGGTCAAAATTATCCTAAGAAGAATAAGGAAATGTTTCTCGGTTATAGAGGTGATAAAGAGTTCGACGTAAAGGGTTACGTCGATGCAAGCTTTAACACTAATCTGGATGACTCTGAGTAGAGTTTCTCGGTTATGGAGGTGATAAAGAGTTTGGCGTAAAGGGTTATGTCGATGCAAGCTTTAACACCAATCCAGATTACTTTGAGTAGCAAATCGGATACGTATAGTGGAGCAGCTGTTTGGAATTGCTCCAAGTGGAGCATGGTAGCAACATCTATAGTATGAGATAAAATTTGTGAAGTACACGCGGATCTGAATGTTGCAGACCCGTTGACTAAAACCTCTCTCACAAGCAAAACATGATCAAACCCCAGAACTAATTGGGTGTTAATCACATGGTGATGTGAAGATTATTGACTCAAGTGCAAGTGGGAGACTGTTGGAAATATGCCCCA
This sequence comes from Thinopyrum obtusiflorum, assembly GCA_036873465.1. Taxonomy (NCBI): domain Eukaryota; kingdom Viridiplantae; phylum Streptophyta; class Magnoliopsida; order Poales; family Poaceae; genus Thinopyrum; species Thinopyrum obtusiflorum. The sequence goes on from JAAAWM010010093.1 coordinate 19,145, forward strand.
GAGGCAATAATAAATTAGTTATTATCATATTTCCCTGTTCATGATAATCGTTTATTATCCATGCTAGAATTGTATTGATAGGAAACTCAGATACATGTGTGGATACATAGACAACAACGTGTCCCTAGTGAGCCTCTACTAGACTAGCTCGTTGATCAAAGATGGCTATGGTTTCCTAGCCATAGACTGAGTTGTCAATTGATAATGGGGTCGCATCATTAGGAGAACGATGTGATGGACAAGACCCAAACTATAAAAGTAGCATATGACCGTGTCAAGTTTATTGCTACCGTTTTCTGCATGTCAAGTATTTGTTCCTATGACCATGAGATCATGCAACTCACTGACACCGAAGGTGTACCTTGTGTGTACCAAACGTCGCAACGTAACTGGGTGACTATAAAGGTGCTCTACAGGTATCTCCGAGGGTGTCTGTTGAGTTGGCATGGATCAAGACTGGGATTTGTCACTCCGTATGATGGAGAGGTATCTCAGGGCCCACTCGGTAATACAACATCATAGTAAGCTTGCAAGCAATGTGACTAATGGGTTAGCCACGGGATCTTGTATTACAGAACGAGTAAAGAGACTTGCCGGTAATGAGATTGAACTAGGTATGGGGATACCGACGATCGAATCTCGGGCAAGTAACATACCGATAGACAAAGGGAACTACATACGGGATTAGCTGAATCCTTGACATCGAGGTTCGACCGATAAGATCTCCCCCCCCCCCCCCCCCCCCCCCCCCCCCCCCCCCCCCCCCCCCCCCCCCCCCCCCCCCCCCCCCCCCCCCCCCCCCCCCCCCCCCCCCCCCCCCCCCCCCCCCCCCCCCCCCCCCCCCCCCCCCCCCCCCCCCCCCCCCCCCCCCCCCCCCCCCCCCCCCCCCCCCCCCCCCCCCCCCCCCCCCCCCCCCCCCCCCCCCCCCCCCCCCCCCCCCCCCCCCCCCCCCCCCCCCCCCCCCCCCCCCCCCCCCCCCCCCCCCCCCCCCCCCCCCCCCCCCCCCCCCCCCCCCCCCCCCCCCCCCCCCCCCCCCCCCCCCCCCCCCCCCCCCCCCCCCCCCCCCCCCCCCCCCCCCCCCCCCCCCCCCCCCCCCCCCCCCCCCCCCCCCCCCCCCCCCCCCCCCCCCCCCCCCCCCCCCCCCCCCCCCCCCCCCCCCCCCCCCCCCCCCCCCCCCCCCCCCCCCCCCCCCCCCCCCCCCCCCCCCCCCCCCCCCCCCCCCCCCCCCCCCCCCCCCCCCCCCCCCCCCCCCCCCCCCCCCCCCCCCCCCCCCCCCCCCCCCCCCCCCCCCCCCCCCCCCCCCCCCCCCCCCCCCCCCCCCCCCCCCCCCCCCCCCCCCCCCCCCCCCCCCCCCCCCCCCCCCCCCCCCCCCCCCCCCCCCCCCCCCCCCCCCCCCCCCCCCCCCCCCCCCCCCCCCCCCCCCCCCCCCCCCCCCCCCCCCCCCCCCCCCCCCCCCCCCCCCCCCCCCCCCCCCCCCCCCCCCCCCCCCCCCCCCCCCCCCCCCCCCCCCCCCCCCCCCCCCCCCCCCCCCCCCCCCCCCCCCCCCCCCCCCCCCCCCCCCCCCCCCCCCCCCCCCCCCCCCCCCCCCCCCCCCCCCCCCCCCCCCCCCCCCCCCCCCCCCCCCCCCCCCCCCCCCCCCCCCCCCCCCCCCCCCCCCCCCCCCCCCCCCCCCCCCCCCCCCCCCCCCCCCCCCCCCCCCCCCCCCCCCCCCCCCCCCCCCCCCCCCCCCCCCCCCCCCCCCCCCCCCCCCCCCCCCCCCCCCCCCCCCCCCCCCCCCCCCCCCCCCCCCCCCCCCCCCCCCCCCCCCCCCCCCCCCCCCCCCCCCCCCCCCCCCCCCCCCCCCCCCCCCCCCCCCCCCCCCCCCCCCCCCCCCCCCCCCCCCCCCCCCCCCCCCCCCCCCCCCCCCCCCCCCCCCCCCCCCCCCCCCCCCCCCCCCCCCCCCCCCCCCCCCCCCCCCCCCCCCCCCCCCCCCCCCCCCCCCCCCCCCCCCCCCCCCCCCCCCCCCCCCCCCCCCCCCCCCCCCCCCCCCCCCCCCCCCCCCCCCCCCCCCCCCCCCCCCCCCCCCCCCCCCCCCCCCCCCCCCCCCCCCCCCCCCCCCCCCCCCCCCCCCCCCCCCCCCCCCCCCCCCCCCCCCCCCCCCCCCCCCCCCCCCCCCCCCACTAGTTTCAAGAAAAAGGGCAAGGGAAAGAAAGGAAACTTCAAGAAGAATGGCAAGCAAGTTGCCACTCCCGGGAAGAAGCCCAAAGCTGGACCCAAGCCTAAAACTGAGTGCTTCTATTGCAAAGGGACTAGTAACTGGAAGCGGAACTGCCCCAAATACTTGGCGGATAAGAAGGATGGCAAAGTGAATAAAGGTATATTTGATATACATGTTATTGATGTGCACCTTACTAATGCTCGTAGCAGCACCTGGGTATTTGATACTGGTTCTATTGCTCATATTTGTAAATAGAAATAGGAGCTGCGGAATAAATGAAGATTGACTAGTGACGAGGTGACGATGCGCGTCGGAAATGGTTCCAAGGTTGATGTGATCGCCGTCGGCACGCTACCTCTACATCTACCATCGGGATTAGTTTTAGACCTGAATAATTGTTATTTGGTGCCCGCGTTGAGCATGAACATTATATCTGGATCTTGTTTATTGCGAGACGGTTATGCATTTAAGTCAGAGAATAATGGTTGTTCTATTTATATGAACAATATCTTTTATGGTCATGCACCCTTTAAGAGTGGTCTATTCTTGTTGAATCTTGATTGTAGTGATACACGTATTCATAATATTGATGCCAAAAGATGCAAAGTTGATAATGATAGTGCAACATATTTGTGGCATTGCCATTTAGGTCATATTGGTGTATAACGCATGAAGAAACTCCATGCAGATGGACTTTTGGAATCACTTGATTATGAATCATTTGATACTTGTGAACCATGCCTCATAGGCAAGATGACTAAAACTCCGTTCTCCGGAACAATGGAGCAAGCTAATGACTTATTGGAAATAATACATACCGATGTATGCGGTCTGATGAGTATTGAGGCACGCGGCGGGTATCGTTATTTTCTGACCTTCACAGATGATTTGAGTAGGTATGGGTATATCTACTTGATGAAACAAAAGTCTGAAACATTTTAAAAGTTCAAAGAATTTCAGAGTGAAGTTGAGAATCATCGTAACAAGAAAATAAAGTTTCTATGACCTGATCGCGGAGGCGAATATTTGAGTTACGAGTTTGGCCTTCATTTAAAACAATGTGGAATTGTTTCACAACTCACACCACCTGGAACACCACAGCGTAATGGTGTGTCCGAACGTCGTAACTGTACTTTAAGTGCGATCTATGATATCTCTTACCGATTTACCACTATCGTTTTGGGGTTATGCATTAGAGACAGCCGCATTCACGTTAAATAGGGCACCATCTAAATCCATTGAGATGACACTGTATGAACTGTGGTCTGGCAAGAAACCTAAGCTATCGTTTCTTAAAGTTTGGGGTTGCGACACTTATGTCAAAAGGCTTCAGCCTGATAAGCTCGAACCCAAATTGGAGAAGTGCGTCTTCATAGGATACCCTGAGGAAATAGTTGGGTACACCTTCTACCACAGATCCGAAGGCAAGATCTTTGTTGCCAAGAATGGAACCTTTCAAGAGAAGGAGTTTCTCTCGAAAGAAGTGAGTGGGAGGAAAGTAGAACTTGATGAGGTAATTGTACCTTCTCTTGAATTGGAAAGTAGCTCATCACAGAAAACCGTTCCTGTGATGCCTACACCAACTAGAGAGGAAGCTAATGATGATGATCATGAAACTTCAGATCAAGTTACTACTGAACCTCATAGGTCAACCAGAGCACGATCCGCACCAGAGTGGTACAGTAATCCTATTCTAGAAGTCATGTTACTAGACCAAGGCGAACTACAAACTATGAAGAAGCTATGATGAGCCCAGATTCCGATAAATGGCTTGAGGCCATGAAATCTGAGATTCCATGTATGAGAACAAAGTGTGGACTTTGGTGGACTTGCCCAATGATCGGCAAGCCATTGAGAATAAATGGATCTTCAAGAAGAGGACAGACGCTGATGGTAATGTCACCATTTACAAAGCTCGACTTGTCGCGAAAGGTTTTCGACAAGTTCAAGGGGTTGACTACGATGAGACCTTCTCACCCGTAGAGATGCTTAAGTCAGTCCGAATCATGTAGCAATTGCCGCATTTTATAATTATGAAATCTGGCAAATGGACGTCAAAACTGCATTCCTAAATGGATTTCTTAAAGAAGAGTTGTATATGATGCAACCAGAAGGTTTTGTCGATCCTAAAGGTGCTAACAAAGTGTGCAAGCTCCAGCGATCCATCTATGGACTGGTGCAAGCATCTCGGAGTTGGAATATACGCTTTGATGAGGTGATCAAAGCATATGGTTTTATACGGACTTACGGTGAAGCCTGTATTTACAATAAAGTGAGTGGCAGCTCTGTAGCATTTCTGATATTATATGTGCCCCCCCCCCCCCCCCCCCCCCCCCCCCCCCCCCCCCCCCCCCCCCCCCCCCCCCCCCCCCCCCCCCCCCCCCCCCCCCCCCCCCCCCCCCCCCCCCCCCCCCCCCCCCCCCCCCCCCCCCCCCCCCCCCCCCCCCCCCCCCCCCCCCCGGAGCACAATCGACATAGTGTAGAGGAGGTCTTGAATAAGAATTTTTCAATGAAAGACCTCGGTGAAGCTGCTTATATATTGGGCATCAAGATCTATAGGGATAGATCGAGACGCTTAATAGGACTTTCACAAAGCACATACCTTGATAAAGTTTTGAAGAAGTTCAAAATGGATTAGTCAAAGAAAGGGTTCTTGCCTGTGTTACAAGGTGTGAAGTTGAGTCAGACTCAAAGCCCGACCACTGCAGAAGATAGAGAGAAAATGAAAATCATTCCCTATGCCTCAGCCATAGGGTTTATCATGTATGCTATGCTATGTACCATATCTGATGTGTGCCTTGCCATAAGTTTGGCAGGGAGGTACCAAAGTAATCCAGGAGTGGATCACTGAACAGCGGTCAAGAACATCTTGAAGTACCCAAAAAGGACCAAGGATATGTTTCTCGTTTATGGAGGTGACGAAGAGCTCGTCGTAAATGGTTACGTCGATGCTAGCTTTGACACTGATCTGGATGACTCTAAGTCGCAAACCGGATGCGTATTTATATTGAATGGTGGAGCTATCAGTTGGTGCAGTTCCAAGTAGAGCGTTGTGGCGGGATCTATGTGTGAAGCGGAGTACATAGTTGCTTCGGAAGCAGCACATGAAGGAGTCTGGATGAAGGAGTTCATATCTGATCTAGGTGTAATACTAGTGCATCGGGTCCAATGAAAATCCTTTGTGACAACATTGGAGCAATTGCCTTGGCGAAGGGGTTTCACAAGAGAACCAAACACATCAAGAGACGCTTCAACTCCATTCATGAAAAGGTCAAGGATGGAGACATAGAAATTTGCAAAGTACACACGGATCTGAATGTGGCAGATCCGTTGACTAGCCTCTTCCGCGAGCAAAACATGATCAACACCAAGACTCCATGGGTGTTCGATTCATCATAATGTAATCTAGATTATTGACTCTAGTGCATGTGGGAGGCTGGACGAAATATGCCCTAGAGGCAATAATAAAGTTGTTATTTTATATTTCCTTATTCATGATAAAGGTTTATTATTCATGCTAGAATTGTATTGATCGGATACTTAAATACATGTGTGAATACATAAACAAATACCATGTCCCTAGTGAGCCTCTACTAGACTAGCTCATTAATCAAAGAAGGTTAAGGTTTCCTAACCATAGACATGTGTTGTCATTTGATAACGGGATCACATCATTAGGAGAATGATGTGATGGACAAGACCCATCCGTTAGCTTAGCATATTGATCGTTCAGTTTATTGCTATTGCTTTCTTCATGTCAAATACACATTCCTTCGACTATGAGATTATGCAACTCCTGGATACCGGAGGAATACCTTGTGTGCTATCAAACGTCACAACGTAACTAGGTGATCATAAAGATGCTCTACAGGTATCTCCGAAGGTGTTTCTTGAGTTGGCACAGATCGAGATTAGGATTCACTACTGCAGGATGCTGCTAACGCGACACTACGATCAGAGACCCTTTCACGAAACTGTGTGCGATGCATTAATCACAAACGGGGATGTAAAAAACCCGTCAAAAAGGTGCAAAATGTTTGCGATGGAGGATGCATCAAACACGGTTCAGATTTTAGTTGCGTGTGCGATGCAGGGCACACGGTTAACCCGTTCGAACTGTTTGTGATGAGGCAGAACAACAGAAATGGGCAGCCATATCAATGTGTGTGCGATATACGACATACAGTTCGCTCCGATGAACCGTTTGCTATTATGGAGTGCAACATAAACGGTTAGCCAGATCAAGGTGTGTGTGATATAGGGCATATGGTTCACTCGGACGAACTGTTTTCGATTAGCGAACGCAACAGAAACGGTTCAACTTAACAAGATGTGTGTGATACGTGGCAAACAGCCGACTCGGATGAACTGTTTGCGATGAGAATTTACAACACAGACAGTTAATATAGTTAGTTCGTGTGCGATTCTGTGTGTACAAAAAACTTTGAAAAATGCAAACTAGTTGCTTGCGGTGGCTAGGAGTATCGCACACGATGCGTCTGCGAGTACTCCTGTGCGATGATTAGTAAGTTATACATGCATTTCCTTATGTTAACACTTGTGTGATAAATAACACATGGCACCGGATATGGTATTTGGGTTGTGTGTGTGCTCCACATAGTCTTCCCACGCTCGAGCGAATGCTTCCCGCGCTCCACATGGGTGAACCCCCCCCCCCCCCCCCCCCCCCCCCCCCCCCCCCCCCCCCCCCCCCCCCCCCCCCCCCCCCCCCCCCCCCCCCCCCCCCCCCCCCCCCCCCCCCCCCCCCCCCCCCCCCCCCCCCCCCCCCCCCCCCCCCCCCCCCCCCCCCCCCCCCCCCCCCCCCCCCCCCCCCCCCCCCCCCCCCCCCCCCCCCCCACGGAATTTGCTACCAGGCCAGAGACATGGAAATGGAGCGGTTCCGCGGAGTTATCCACGCCTATTCCCTCACCGGTTTCCCGCCACCAGCTAACGGCTTCCTGCATATAACCCAGGTGGCAACACACCGCCGTGACACTCTGCAAAGATCTAGTCCTCACCCATCTACCATTAGTTATTCCAAGCATGACAGGAAACGACCAAAGCTTCGACGTCGACGCCTACCTGCGTCACATCTTCGGCGAGGAGAACGAGCCGGAGCAGGTCGGGGAGCAAGGGCTTCATCGGCCGGTGTAGGCACCATGGCCCATCGGCAGCGATATTGGCGTCACAGTCCTTGGGAGCACAATCGACATAGTGTAGAGGAGGTGTGATGAGCAGTTTGCCATCCATCGTGCAAAAGATCCAGAGCTGCTCGGTGGCATGATCGACGACCAACCCGAAGAACCGCCGTCACCAGTGCTTATCGAGAGCCTGATGCCCCGCAAGGAATGGGCAGAGGACCTCTGTGATTCAGTCAATACAAAGGCAGCCTGCGGCTTCATCATTGCCCGCGGCGGCCGTGTCAACCTCGATCCCGATGCCCCCCCCCCCCCCCCCCCCCCCCCCCCCCCCCCCCCCCCCCCCCCCCCCCCCCCCCCCCCCCCCCCCCCCCCCCCCCCCCCCCCCCCCCCCCCCCCCCCCCCCCCCCCCCCCCCCCCCCCCCCCCCCCCCCCCCCCCCCCCCCCCCCCCCCCCCCCCCCCCCCCCCCCCCCCCCCCCCCCCCCCCCCCCCCCCCCCCCCCCCCCCCCCCCCCCCCCCCCCCCCCCCCCCCCCCCCCCCCCCCCCCCCCCCCCCCCCCCCCCCCCCCCCCCCCCCCCCCCCCCCCCCCCCCCCCCCCCCCCCCCCCCCCCCCCCCCCCCCCCCCCCCCCCCCCCCCCCCCCCCCCCCCCCCCCCCCCCCCCCCCCCCCCCCCCCCCCCCCCCCCCCCCCCCCCCCCCCCCCCCCCCCCCCCCCCCCCCCCCCCCCCCCCCCCCCCCCCCCCCCCCCCCCCCCCCCCCCCCCCCCCCCCCCCCCCCCCCCCCCCCCCCCCCCCCCCCCCCCCCCCCCCCCCCCCCCCCCCCCCCCCCCCCCCCCCCCCCCCCCCCCCCCCCCCCCCCCCCCCCCCCCCCCCCCCCCCCCCCCCCCCCCCCCCCCCCCCCCCCCCCCCCCCCCCCCCCCCCCCCCCCCCCCCCCCCCCCCCCCCCCCCCCCCCCCCCCCCCCCCCCCCCCCCCCCCCCCCCCCCCCCCCCCCCCCCCCCCCCCCCCCCCCCCCCCCCCCCCCCCCCCCCCCCCCCCCCCCCCCCCCCCCCCCCCCCCCCCCCCCCCCCCCCCCCCCCCCCCCCCCCCCCCCCCCCCCCCCCCCCCCCCCCCCCCCCCCCCCCCCCCCCCCCCCCCCCCCCCCCCCCCCCCCCCCCCCCCCCCCCCCCCCCCCCCCCCCCCCCCCCCCCCCCCCCCCCCCCCCCCCCCCCCCCCCCCCCCCCCCCCCCCCCCCCCCCCCCCCCCCCCCCCCCCCCCCCCCCCCCCCCCCCCCCCCCCCCCCCCCCCCCCCCCCCCCCCCCCCCCCCCCCCCCCCCCCCCCCCCCCCCCCCCCCCCCCCCCCCCCCCCCCCCCCCCCCCCCCCCCCCCCCCCCCCCCCCCCCCCCCCCCCCCCCCCCCCCCCCCCCCCCCCCCCCCCCCCCCCCCCCCCCCCCCCCCCCCCCCCCCCCCCCCCCCCCCCCCCCCCCCCCCCCCCCCCCCCCCCCCCCCCCCCCCCCCCCCCCCCCCCCCCCCCCCCCCCCCCCCCCCCCCCCCCCCCCCCCCCCCCCCCCCCCCCCCCCCCCCCCCCCCCCCCCCCCCCCCCCCCCCCCCCCCCCCCCCCCCCCCCCCCCCCCCCCCCCCCCCCCCCCCCCCCCCCCCCCCCCCCCCCCCCCCCCCCCCCCCCCCCCCCCCCCCCCCCCCCCCCCCCCCCCCCCCCCCCCCCCCCCCCCCCCCCCCCCCCCCCCCCCCCCCCCCCCCCCCCCCCCCCCCCCCCCCCCCCCCCCCCCCCCCCCCCCCCCCCCCCCCCCCCCCCCCCCCCCCCCCCCCCCCCCCCCCCCCCCCCCCCCCCCCCCCCCCCCCCCCCCCCCCCCCCCCCCCCCCCCCCCCCCCCCCCCCCCCCCCCCCCCCCCCCCCCCCCCCCCCCCCCCCCCCCCCCCCCCCCCCCCCCCCCCCCCCCCCCCCCCCCCCCCCCCCCCCCCCCCCCCCCCCCCCCCCCCCCCCCCCCCCCCCCCCCCCCCCCCCCCCCCCCCCCCCCCCCCCCCCCCCCCCCCCCCCCCCCCCCCCCCCCCCCCCCCCCCCCCCCCCCCCCCCCCCCCCCCCCCCCCCCCCCCCCCCCCCCCCCCCCCCCCCCCCCCCCCCCCCCCCCCCCCCCCCCCCCCCCCCCCCCCCCCCCCCCCCCCCCCCCCCCCCCCCCCCCCCCCCCCCCCCCCCCCCCCCCCCCCCCCCCCCCCCCCCCCCCCCCCCCCCCCCCCCCCCCCCCCCCCCCCCCCCCCCCCCCCCCCCCCCCCCCCCCCCCCCCCCCCCCCCCCCCCCCCCCCCCCCCCCCCCCCCCCCCCCCCCCCCCCCCCCCCCCCCCCCCCCCCCCCCCCCCCCCCCCCCCCCCCCCCCCCCCCCCCCCCCCCCCCCCCCCCCCCCCCCCCCCCCCCCCCCCCCCCCCCCCCCCCCCCCCCCCCCCCCCCCCCCCCCCCCCCCCCCCCCCCCCCCCCCCCCCCCCCCCCCCCCCCCCCCCCCCCCCCCCCCCCCCCCCCCCCCCCCCCCCCCCCCCCCCCCCCCCCCCCCCCCCCCCCCCCCCCCCCCCCCCCCCCCCCCCCCCCCCCCCCCCCCCCCCCCCCCCCCCCCCCCCCCCCCCCCCCCCCCCCCCCCCCCCCCCCCCCCCCCCCCCCCCCCCCCCCCCCCCCCCCCCCCCCCCCCCCCCCCCCCCCCCCCCCCCCCCCCCCCCCCCCCCCCCCCCCCCCCCCCCCCCCCCCCCCCCCCCCCCCCCCCCCCCCCCCCCCCCCCCCCCCCCCCCCCCCCCCCCCCCCCCCCCCCCCCCCCCCCCCCCCCCCCCCCCCCCCCCCCCCCCCCCCCCCCCCCCCCCCCCCCCCCCCCCCCCCCCCCCCCCCCCCCCCCCCCCCCCCCCCCCCCCCCCCCCCCCCCCCCCCCCCCCCCCCCCCCCCCCCCCCCCCCCCCCCCCCCCCCCCCCCCCCCCCCCCCCCCCCCCCCCCCCCCCCCCCCCCCCCCCCCCCCCCCCCCCCCCCCCCCCCCCCCCCCCCCCCCCCCCCCCCCCCCCCCCCCCCCCCCCCCCCCCCCCCCCCCCCCCCCCCCCCCCCCCCCCCCCCCCCCCCCCCCCCCCCCCCCCCCCCCCCCCCCCCCCCCCCCCCCCCCCCCCCCCCCCCCCCCCCCCCCCCCCCCCCCCCCCCCCCCCCCCCCCCCCCCCCCCCCCCCCCCCCCCCCCCCCCCCCCCCCCCCCCCCCCCCCCCCCCCCCCCCCCCCCCCCCCCCCCCCCCCCCCCCCCCCCCCCCCCCCCCCCCCCCCCCCCCCCCCCCCCCCCCCCCCCCCCCCCCCCCCCCCCCCCCCCCCCCCCCCCCCCCCCCCCCCCCCCCCCCCCCCCCCCCCCCCCCCCCCCCCCCCCCCCCCCCCCCCCCCCCCCCCCCCCCCCCCCCCCCCCCCCCCCCCCCCCCCCCCCCCCCCCCCCCCCCCCCCCCCCCCCCCCCCCCCCCCCCCCCCCCCCCCCCCCCCCCCCCCCCCCCCCCCCCCCCCCCCCCCCCCCCCCCCCCCCCCCCCCCCCCCCCCCCCCCCCCCCCCCCCCCCCCCCCCCCCCCCCCCCCCCCCCCCCCCCCCCCCCCCCCCCCCCCCCCCCCCCCCCCCCCCCCCCCCCCCCCCCCCCCCCCCCCCCCCCCCCCCCCCCCCCCCCCCCCCCCCCCCCCCCCCCCCCCCCCCCCCCCCCCCCCCCCCCCCCCCCCCCCCCCCCCCCCCCCCCCCCCCCCCCCCCCCCCCCCCCCCCCCCCCCCCCCCCCCCCCCCCCCCCCCCCCCCCCCCCCCCCCCCCCCCCCCCCCCCCCCCCCCCCCCCCCCCCCCCCCCCCCCCCCCCCCCCCCCCCCCCCCCCCCCCCCCCCCCCCCCCCCCCCCCCCCCCCCCCCCCCCCCCCCCCCCCCCCCCCCCCCCCCCCCCCCCCCCCCCCCCCCCCCCCCCCCCCCCCCCCCCCCCCCCCCCCCCCCCCCCCCCCCCCCCCCCCCCCCCCCCCCCCCCCCCCCCCCCCCCCCCCCCCCCCCCCCCCCCCCCCCCCCCCCCCCCCCCCCCCCCCCCCCCCCCCCCCCCCCCCCCCCCCCCCCCCCCCCCCCCCCCCCCCCCCCCCCCCCCCCCCCCCCCCCCCCCCCCCCCCCCCCCCCCCCCCCCCCCCCCCCCCCCCCCCCCCCCCCCCCCCCCCCCCCCCCCCCCCCCCCCCCCCCCCCCCCCCCCCCCCCCCCCCCCCCCCCCCCCCCCCCCCCCCCCCCCCCCCCCCCCCCCCCCCCCCCCCCCCCCCCCCCCCCCCCCCCCCCCCCCCCCCCCCCCCCCCCCCCCCCCCCCCCCCCCCCCCCCCCCCCCCCCCCCCCCCCCCCCCCCCCCCCCCCCCCCCCCCCCCCCCCCCCCCCCCCCCCCCCCCCCCCCCCCCCCCCCCCCCCCCCCCCCCCCCCCCCCCCCCCCCCCCCCCCCCCCCCCCCCCCCCCCCCCCCCCCCCCCCCCCCCCCCCCCCCCCCCCCCCCCCCCCCCCCCCCCCCCCCCCCCCCCCCCCCCCCCCCCCCCCCCCCCCCCCCCCCCCCCCCCCCCCCCCCCCCCCCCCCCCCCCCCCCCCCCCCCCCCCCCCCCCCCCCCCCCCCCCCCCCCCCCCCCCCCCCCCCCCCCCCCCCCCCCCCCCCCCCCCCCCCCCCCCCCCCCCCCCCCCCCCCCCCCCCCCCCCCCCCCCCCCCCCCCCCCCCCCCCCCCCCCCCCCCCCCCCCCCCCCCCCCCCCCCCCCCCCCCCCCCCCCCCCCCCCCCCCCCCCCCCCCCCCCCCCCCCCCCCCCCCCCCCCCCCCCCCCCCCCCCCCCCCCCCCCCCCCCCCCCCCCCCCCCCCCCCCCCCCCCCCCCCCCCCCCCCCCCCCCCCCCCCCCCCCCCCCCCCCCCCCCCCCCCCCCCCCCCCCCCCCCCCCCCCCCCCCCCCCCCCCCCCCCCCCCCCCCCCCCCCCCCCCCCCCCCCCCCCCCCCCCCCCCCCCCCCCCCCCCCCCCCCCCCCCCCCCCCCCCCCCCCCCCCCCCCCCCCCCCCCCCCCCCCCCCCCCCCCCCCCCCCCCCCCCCCCCCCCCCCCCCCCCCCCCCCCCCCCCCCCCCCCCCCCCCCCCCCCCCCCCCCCCCCCCCCCCCCCCCCCCCCCCCCCCCCCCCCCCCCCCCCCCCCCCCCCCCCCCCCCCCCCCCCCCCCCCCCCCCCCCCCCCCCCCCCCCCCCCCCCCCCCCCCCCCCCCCCCCCCCCCCCCCCCCCCCCCCCCCCCCCCCCCCCCCCCCCCCCCCCCCCCCCCCCCCCCCCCCCCCCCCCCCCCCCCCCCCCCCCCCCCCCCCCCCCCCCCCCCCCCCCCCCCCCCCCCCCCCCCCCCCCCCCCCCCCCCCCCCCCCCCCCCCCCCCCCCCCCCCCCCCCCCCCCCCCCCCCCCCCCCCCCCCCCCCCCCCCCCCCCCCCCCCCCCCCCCCCCCCCCCCCCCCCCCCCCCCCCCCCCCCCCCCCCCCCCCCCCCCCCCCCCCCCCCCCCCCCCCCCCCCCCCCCCCCCCCCCCCCCCCCCCCCCCCCCCCCCCCCCCCCCCCCCCCCCCCCCCCCCCCCCCCCCCCCCCCCCCCCCCCCCCCCCCCCCCCCCCCCCCCCCCCCCCCCCCCCCCCCCCCCCCCCCCCCCCCCCCCCCCCCCCCCCCCCCCCCCCCCCCCCCCCCCCCCCCCCCCCCCCCCCCCCCCCCCCCCCCCCCCCCCCCCCCCCCCCCCCCCCCCCCCCCCCCCCCCCCCCCCCCCCCCCCCCCCCCCCCCCCCCCCCCCCCCCCCCCCCCCCCCCCCCCCCCCCCCCCCCCCCCCCCCCCCCCCCCCCCCCCCCCCCCCCCCCCCCCCCCCCCCCCCCCCCCCCCCCCCCCCCCCCCCCCCCCCCCCCCCCCCCCCCCCCCCCCCCCCCCCCCCCCCCCCCCCCCCCCCCCCCCCCCCCCCCCCCCCCCCCCCCCCCCCCCCCCCCCCCCCCCCCCCCCCCCCCCCCCCCCCCCCCCCCCCCCCCCCCCCCCCCCCCCCCCCCCCCCCCCCCCCCCCCCCCCCCCCCCCCCCCCCCCCCCCCCCCCCCCCCCCCCCCCCCCCCCCCCCCCCCCCCCCCCCCCCCCCCCCCCCCCCCCCCCCCCCCCCCCCCCCCCCCCCCCCCCCCCCCCCCCCCCCCCCCCCCCCCCCCCCCCCCCCCCCCCCCCCCCCCCCCCCCCCCCCCCCCCCATTAACTTCAACTCCTGGAACATCTCATATGCTCCATGACGTTCAAAACGTCTCTGAAGTCCCGGTTCTAGGCTGTAAAGCATGGCACACTGAACTATCGAGTAGTCATCAGATCGAGCTTGCCAGATGTTCATAACACTAGCTTCAGCTCCTGCAGCAAGCCTCTCACCTAGCGGTGCGTCAAGGACATAATTCTTATGTGCCGCAATGAGGATAATCCTCAAGTTATGGACCCAATTCGTGTAGTTGTTGAGGAACGTTGCATGGGAAACAAAAAATTTCCTACGCTCACCAAGATCCAATCTAGGAGATGACCATCTACGAGAGGAGAGATTGGATCTACATACCCTTGTAGATCGCTAAGCGGAAGCATTAAGAAACGCGGTTGATGTAGTCGAACGTCTTCGTGATCCAATCATGATTCGTCCCGCGAACTCACGATCCAAGTGTCGAACGGACGGCACCTCCGCGTTCAACACACGTACGGCTTGATGACGCCTTCACCTCCTCGATCCAGTGAGCGATGGTGAAGTAGTAGCTCGAGTCCTCCAGCAGCACGACGGCGTGGTGGCAGCGGTGGTGGCGGAATCTCAGCAGAGCTTCGCTAAGCGCTATGGAGAGGAAGAAGACTATGAGAGAGAGGAGGGGCAGCGCCGTGACGTATGAGGGTGCGGCTGCCCTCTCTCTACCTCTCTATATATAGGGGGAAGGGGGAGAGGGGGGCGCCCCTAGGGGATCCCATTTAGGGCTGGCGGCCACAAGAGGGAAACCCTAGATGGGTTCCCCCCCCCTTAGGAGACTTGGCCCCCAAGCCAAAGGGGTGGGACCCTAGGGGAGCACCCCCACCTCCTCTGGCAACATGGGATGGGGTGAGGGGGCGCACAACACCTTAGTGGGCTGGTTTGCCCCCTCCCCTTGGCCCATGAGGCCCCCCAACACTTGTCGGGGCCCCCCGAAACCCCTTTCGGTCATGCTCATCATCACCCGGTACCCCCGGAACAATTCCGGACTCCAATACCCTTCGTCCAATATATCAATCTTCACCTCCGGACCATTCTGGAGTTCCTCATCACGTTCGGGGTCTCATCCGGGACTCCGGACAACCTTCGGGAACCACCATAATGACTCAACTATAATTATATCGTCACC
>JAAAWM010010094.1:0-33834 GCA_036873465.1 Thinopyrum obtusiflorum
GAGGCATCTTATAAGGACGCTTTGCAATAGGGACAGTGCCAGGCTTCAAGTCAATAACAAACTCGACAGCTCTAGCCGGGGGTATTCCTGGAAGTTCTTCTGGAAAGACGTCTGGAAAATCCCGAACGACAGGAACATTCTCGATTCCTTCCAGAGGTGAAGCGTTCAAAGCATTCAGAACATATATCTGAGCTTCGGCATCCCGGGTAATTCGGGCGGTGTAGTTCACTATCTCATCGGAGGGGTGAAGAAGTTGGACAACTTTAGTAGCACAATTGATCGAAGCAATGTGAGCTTTCAACCAATCCATACCGAGGATGAGGTCTATAGTGGAAGACTTCAGGACGATGGGTGAGGCAAGGAATTCCAACCCTTTAATTTCGACGGTTACGTCAGGTGCTATCACGTCAGCATGACAATGACCTCCGGGAGTTTTAACGACTAACGGGGTATGCATCTTCTCATGTCGAATGCCATGCATGAATGAAATTTTCCAGAGATAAATGAATGTGATGCTCCTGAATCAAATAAAACAGAAGCAGGTACTGAGTTAACGAGAAGGGTACCCATCACAGTAGCAGGTTGATCCTGGACTTCTTCAATATCAATGTTGTATGCGTGTCCACGACCATGTGCAGCAGACCCAATGTTATAGTTGCGGGCCTGATTGTTGCCACGGCCAGTACGAGGAAAAGCCAGCTGATTCTGAGTCTGGCGGCAGTCCTTAGCCTGGTGACCTGGTTTACGGCACTTGAAGCACAGACCATCTTCAGGACGAAGAGGAGCATTGTGTTGAGTAGCTTGAGCTCTTGGCTGCCTCGGTGGTGGAGGAGGCAGACGTGGTGCAGCATAGTTGTTCTTTGGCGCAGAGGTATTGGGACGAAACACATTGTTGGGAATCCAAATTTTACGCTTCTGTGCTGAGCCCGAAGATGAGCCAACATCACGATAGCGTTTCTGTGAGTCCTTGTGTTCCATCTGAGCAGTCTCAACAAGGATAGCCTTGTTCACTAGAGTTGAAAAGTCGTTGAAGTCTTGAACAGCAAGTGCAAGCTTGAGGTCTGGGTGGAGTCCATTACGGAACTTCTCCTGTCTGCGAGCATTTGTGGCGATGTCCTCTTCAGCATAGCGGGATAGATCAAGAAATTCCCGCTGATAAGCTTTGACAGTTTTATTGCCCTGAGTGAGGTTGCGGAACTGGGTCTTCATGCGTTCCATAATCGCTTGAGGGATGTAACGGGCACGGAAAGCAGCCTGGAACTCATACCAGGTAATGACTGTTTCAACAGGCAGTGTACGCTTGTGAGTGTCCCACCATTGAGCAGCGGGCCCCTTTAAGAAAAAGGACGCGAAGGTGACAAAGTTGGCGGGGGCGACATTAGCAGACTCCATCTCGTGAGTGATGTCGCGGAGCTAGTCATCAGCATCCAGTGGCTTGTCGGAGTTGCAGAAGTGAGTAGGGTTGAGTCGCATAAACTCCGGCAGTGTTATTGAAGGTGGGTTCTGGTTGTTCTGATGTGGAAACTGAGCCATGATCCCAACCATGAACTGACGGTTGAGCTCGAACTGTTGCATCATTGCTGCCATGTAGTCTGGCGGTGGTGGGCGTTCAGGGGCACGACCACGACCACGACCACCGGGTCTAACCATCCTGCTAAGTATTAACAGGGGTAGTTTAGTAAAAGCAAGCTGCGAGCGTTTAGCGAAAAGCATGATGTAGCTCGACAACAATTTAAGCAGTGTAACAGATGCTTAACAGTAGTCATTTAAGACATACAGATCCATACATAGTCGGTTACAAACGGACAGCATAACGACGCAATTTTGAAAACTGGACATGCTAGGCGGCGCGCAGGCACGCGGTAAGGAAGTACACAACGAGACATAGCAAAGGCTATATCAACGTCGGAGAAAACTGGTGGGGCGAGGAATCTGCAAGTGACAACACAGGGTGCCCTCTATAAAAGGATCCTGTAAGCAGAACCTGGCCCACAATCTTGAAGCAAGGGGGGGAAATTTCAGAACTCCGGGTGGATGTAATCACGAGAACCTAAGTGTCGGCGTTAGTAAAATTTTATTTAACCCGAGTAGAAGATAGATCAGAGTCCCAGAGTATAGACGAGAAATAAAATATCCTAATACCACCCAGTAGGCGACGTGGGCCCGTAAGCCACACAGCCAAGTTAGTAATTTAGTTCTTCGATGTCTAGACTCAACTTCGGCCAAGGAATTGGAAGGGGCTTCCTACAGGCAGTCGGCTCTGATACCAACTTGTGACGCCCCCGGCTCGATCGTACACTAATCATACACGCAAACCTGTACGATCAAGATCAGGGACTCACGGGAAGATATCACAACACAACTCTAAACACAAATAAACGGAGGTCCACAATATTACAGACCAGGGATCCGAAGATCCGAATACATAAGTCAGTCATACAAATAATATCTGAGTACAGACATAGTTAGACAAGTTTTGCCTTAAGAAGGCTAGCACAAACAGCGACATAGGAATCATATCAATAATACTGTGGCGATCCACAATAAGATGAATGATCAAACAAGTCTCGATCTCCAGATGAGTATGAATAGAGTTTACAACTCGGTCTTACAACTAGGAATTCCTCTTACAATAGTGAAGGGTGAAATGATGATGGAGATGAAAGGACCAAAACTACGAAGATCTCCGGTGGTTCTCGGGATCTCTTCTCTCTCTGTTCTAGAAGTGGTAGCGGCGGCTAGGGTTCTCTGATGCGTCCCTCCCCTTCCTAAAAGTGTCTTGTATTGATATGGTGGAGCTCCAGGCACCTCATACGACCACACATACGAGTGGGTGCACTCACATGGAAGGCTGTCTTTTGTTCTGCCTCGTTGGTGGGTGAGCCTCCAACATGGAAATTGCTCCATTTGGCTTGATTTGCAGTAATTATCCTTGGTTTCCGTCCATATACGATATTCCCTGCCAAACAATGGAAAACGGATTTTCTTCTTTCTTGAATGATTAGCGTTAGAAATAACTGAGAAATTATATGAATCCGGTGAAAACCAAATGAAAACTCCTCACAAATATTCATAAATTCTCAAGCCATCAACCACGACCTTGCCAGAACCCTTGCCGGAGACCAGGCTGCACCACCGCCAGCCACTCCCGGCCTTCCCCGGACCGCCGGTCTCCCGTGCCGCCCGCTAGAGCCCCGCCAGTCATCGTCAGACCTCATCAGACTCTGTCGGGCTGCCGTGGCTCCCTTTGGCCACCATGTCTACCCCCGTCCACCTCGGTCCCGGCCCGACCTCGCCGAACCCTCACCGAAGTTGGCCAGATCCCACCGGAAGTTCCTCGGACCCCCCCGGGGGGGGGGATCGTCGGAACCACCCATAACCATTAGAAACCTCATCGGGGCTGTTCGGGACCTATCCGAAGCCAATCGGAGCCCGTTGGAGTCGTCCGGACCTTGCCAGGCTTCTCCAACCATCATCAGAAGCTCGCTACTACGCTCTACAACCAACATCTTCCCCAATAGTCGACACCCTCTTCGTCAATCCACACCTGATCGGCTCCATCGATCCTTGTAGCGGTAACTCCCCGATCGCGAGATCCGACGACCCTTGTTTGGTCAATGTACAAAGAAGTAAAGGACCGCTCCGACCCATATCCAAGATGGCACTCGAAGGACGTCCCAATCCAAATCAGGACACCCCCTACTGTGTGGAGATTTAGGTCTCTAACAAAGGAAACGATGAAAAGGGGTTGCCAAGTGTCATGTATAAACTTCTCGGCAAATAGTTTTAAAAGGGCGAGAAATATATTAAAATAGGTTTTCCGAGAGCCATCCACATGACACTCTGCAAACATTTTAAATAGTCTGCAAAATTCACAGGAAAAAGTGGTGCGGGAATTTTTTTGTAAAATGTTTGCAAATAGTCGGCTAATACGGTACCGTCGTTTCCCTTCCATCAAAGGCGGCTGCTAGGTACACGTGTTGCGCTCCTTGCCAATAGCCCTTTTTTGTCGAGTGTCGGCTACCAGGTTTGCCGAGCGCAGCCTCGAGTGTGTTCTCTCAGGCTCACGGCATACAACACACTTTGCCGGGAGGCTGATAGAATGGTCTCGGCAAAGTCCATGGCACACGGCAAAATGCCATATTCTGGTAGCGAGGCCCATATATTGTGCCGACTTTTGTTTTCTTTTTGTTATGTGGCTATAAGTGCATCCTAGCTACGCAAAGTTCGGGTGTGAGCTCTTGGGATTGTATCAGTGTGATTCTTTGCTGCCTTTATCGGAAAAAATACTATAAAACATGCAGGCCACACCATGGCCAGCGGCTGCTGTGGGCAACATCTAGCTATCTGTCTATATAAACACAGCAACAGCTCCATCAATATCCACGGTAATTACAGATACATACCATGGAATACGTGCTACTTGTGTTGCTACTGTCTCTTCCGTTCTGCATTAGCGCAGTTGCCGTCTTCCGGCGTCGTGCTTGGGCTTCGGCCGTCCACGGCAGTCAAGAGCCGATCATCGAGATCCGCGACCCTACCATCGCCAGTCGAGCGCTCATGGACAACGCTGATGCCTTCTGCAACCGACCGCTGAACATATTCCCCGTGGCACTGGTCAGCGGGCGTCGCCGCAGTCACAGCGACAACCTCACGTCCCTGCCCTACGGCCCGCGTTGGCGCGCTCTCCGGTGCACCCTCAATGCGGCGGTCCTCCACCCGTCACGTCTTGGACACATGGACCCGCTGCGTCTCGAGGCCATGGTGCCCTCGTCGCTGACCTCCGCGTCCGATGCGGCGGCGGGATAGTCATCCGCGACATCCTCAACGCGGCCGTGTTTCCGCTGGTGGCTCGCACGTGCTTCGGCAGCGGCGTGGACGAGGGCCACTTTCGCGCCATGCGTGACTTGCTCCAGGCCTTTGTGCTGGCCGTTGATGGCACAAAGGATTTTGCCGGCTCCAAGACGGCGAAGCTGCTGCACTGGAGGCAGTGGCGCCGGTTCCTGGCCTTCCGAGGCAAGCAGGCCGAGCTTTTCCTCCCTCTGATCAACGCACGACGGAACGCTAACCGTCATCTCGGGCTCAGCGGTGGCCTGCCGGCATATCTGGACCTGCTCCTCGACGTCCGTGTTCCGGTCGAGGACAACGACACAGCCGGCGGCAAGACCCTGCGTCCTCTCACAGACGACGAGCTGGTGAGCCTTGTCTCGGAGTTCCTCGGTGCTGGGCCAGGGACCGTGGTGTCCAGCATGGAGTGGACCCTCGCCCACCTCGTGCTCCAGCCGGAGGTCCAGAACAACATCCGGCACGAGGTGGGGGGGGGGGGGGGGGGGGGGGGGGGGGGGGGGGGGGGGGGGGGGGGGGGGGGGGGGGGGGGGGGGGGGGGGGGGGGGGGGGGGGGGGGGGGGGGGGGGGGGGGGGGGGGGGGGGGGGGGGGGGGGGGGGGGGGGGGGGGGGGGGGGGGGGGGGGGGGGGGGGGGGGGGGGGGGGGGGGGGGGGGGGGGGGGGGGGGGGGGGGGGGGGGGGGGGGGGGGGGGGGGGGGGGGGGGGGGGGGGGGGGGGGGGGGGGGGGGGGGGGGGGGGGGGGGGGGGGGGGGGGGGGGGGGGGGGGGGGGGGGGGGGGGGGGGGGGGGGGGGGGGGGGGGGGGGGGGGGGGGGGGGGGGGGGGGGGGGGGGGGGGGGGGGGGGGGGGGGGGGGGGGGGGGGGGGGGGGGGGGGGGGGGGGGGGGGGGGGGGGGGGGGGGGGGGGGGGGGGGGGGGGGGGGGGGGGGGGGGGGGGGGGGGGGGGGGGGGGGGGGGGGATGAGACTTCCTATGTTCGTTCATGTGTATTCTTGTGGTGTGTATTTCCTTCTCCTTCCTATGTTCTAATCATCGTGACTTGTTCGCTATGTTGGTTGTAATGTACTCCCTCGGTTAATAAATATAAGATGTTTGGATCTTTTTTCTTAAAACAAGACAAAAGACTTGCCACTTTCATTAATTAAGAAAAAGGTTTGGCAAACTAACAGGGATACAGACACAATTACTTTTTTTTTTAACAACACACACACACAATTACTCTTATGACAATGGGCGGTCTGTATTGAAAGCGGAGATTTCAATATAAACTACTCTGTTCTAGAATACGCGTAAGCATGCGTATCATTGCATTAAGAAGAAGCGTCAAAGAAGTCGGGTACAAAGCCTTTTGGCCATTACAACACCAATCACGAGGACTAGCAGCCACATCCACCACACGTAGTACGATACATGCCACACCTAGTCCAACCTCATGCCAATGACAATGTGACAAGCCACAGAGCACCAAGCCACGCCAGAACCAATGCCGTAGACCTCTACAACATCACTAAGACTCAAGGACAACACATACCAACATATAGAGTCCACCGGAGTTGCTTGAGCGGGTCAACCACCACAGTGAAGGAGTGCATCTCGTATCATAGCAGTCGCCACCATCAAACCAGCCAAATCAGGAAGCAGAGCAACACCAGATCAGGGCGTCGAGGCCCAAATTTGTTCCATCCACCACCGGTCCACCTCCAAACACCCTCGCCGCCACGCTCGTAGGATCGAGGACCAGCATGCACGAGAGGAAACAAGGCGCCACCAGCACGACCTGGCCCGCACCGCCAGAGCCAAGCCAGCCCGGCCATCGCGCTCCCATGGTCAAGGCAGCGAAAGGCTTCTAGATCCAGCATCCCACAAGCCACCATGCCCACGGCCTGCCCTGGACGCCGCCCCGCGAGCAGCGCTAACCGCCATCCTGCCGCGCATCACTAGGTCGCCTCACCCCACCAGCCATTGCAAATCTGCACAACGACATTGGCCAACCGAAGGAAAATGCCCTACCGCCACCTTCCAAGGGCACGTGCGGCTTCGCTGACATCTGCTCCGGTGATGGCATTGCGGGGGAGGAGGGTCTGGCAGCGCGGCTTAGGGTTCCCTCTATGTCGCCTGAGGAGGGCGACGTGGGGGTGGGGCAGGAGGGCAGTGTAGTATGTTAGACGTTAGTTTCTTGGTTTTGATCTACTGTTTGAAGATCGCTCTCATTGAAGCTTAATCAGAAATATATAAACTAATCTCTCCTTTCCGGTTTATAGGGCCAATCTAAAAAAAAATATTTTTTCGTTTTATCAGTCAAGAGAAAACTCACCAATGCATGTTGTAGTTCTTGGTCATTTACTGGTCATGCATGCATGCGTTGTAATTAATATATCAGCAAACATAACTTTTTGAGTAAAACGAGCGTAATAATTAGGTACTTTACAAAGTACGAAATTTATTCCACCACTCTCCGTCTGCCTTGATTGAAGAGATTTTCAAATTGAGCCCTATAAACCGGAAAGGAGGGAGTACATACGGATTAAAGTGAGTGAACAAACACATTACAATAAATCAAAACTAAAAAAGTTAAAACATCTTATAATAGCGAAGGAAGGGAGTAAATGTTACTTAATTCTTAATTATATTGCTTGAGGGGTAAAGCCAGTTTTTATTGATCGAAGGCCGCAACAAGTGGGATACAGACCGGGTCATGTGGTTGGCCAAACTACACATGACGCTCGTGAGCTAAAGAAAGATAATGCTTAGCTAAATTATTTGCTTCGGCATTAACAACAGGACACTCAAAATTAAATAGACAAGAAAAAGAAGTTGCTCGAGCTTTAATTTCACTAATGATCGATCCATAGCTACCTTGGTTGCTTTTCAGGATGTCACCCACAACTTGTTTCGAATCCGAAGCAATGACAAAATTAGGAATCTTCACATCATCCGCTAATTATACCGCCTTGCGACAACCTATTACCTCCAAGGTTGCAGGATCATGGACCCACACAATGACGAGTGCTAAGCTGCCCATGTAGTTACAATGGTTGTCCCGATTATATATAGTTCGTTATTATTGTTATTATTATTATTTTTTTTTGAGGGAAAGTTCGTAATTATATAAGTGTTTACTTTTGAGTGTTGATTATGGGTGCCAAGCCAGGACGCTCATTAGGGGCTGTGGCGGCTACTCCAGCCTATAATAGTTGATCTAGATGTATTTGAATAGTTGATCCAAATGTATACCTTACGTGCCCCACTCAGGCCAAATTCCCTGCCCCCACTCAGCCTAGTTATTTCTATATTTTGAAAAGCTCAACTCTAAAGAGGCAGCCCAATAATATGAAAAACAATTGGTACAGCGTGCAGCAGTGTAGGCCAGATGGCTCATTGCCTGTAGGCTACGCAAGTCGGCTAATTCAATTGTGTGGCCAAGATTTCACATACACAGCAGCCACGCCGCATATATATCTTCGCGAACGCAGCCATGCACGGCAAAGAAATGAAAAGCCATGCAGTAGCCGCCACAACGGCTTGCTGCCGACAATCGCCAACTTGCCGTCGTTTTCTCCGCCGCTTGCGCCCATGAAATAATGTACGGATCAACATGCACCATCAGCAAGCAGGGACCCTAATTCCACATTTTCCCAATTCAATTTGACATCAAGGTATTGATGTAGTTTTTGAAAAGTAATGATGGTTTCTTTCTGGTTTGTACGTTATAAACCATGATTGTATCGTCTACCTGTTTATATAATTTATATAAATTTGGGTGATTAGGTCAATTTAAACACTTTTTACTCCAATTTATATAATTTATCATTTTGAGTAACATATAAATTGAGATAAATACAGCAGTAGCGCTTGAACTTGACACAGATGTCCAGTTTAGTGCTTGAACTTGAAACATACGCCAATTGGTTCTAAAACTTGGCACGGACGTGCAAATACGATGCTAATCACATCCATATACGTAAAGTGCACCGACGTGGCGCCGTATAAACCATGATTGTATCGTCGACCTATTTACATAATTTATATCAATTTGGGTGATTAGGTCAATTTAAACATTTTTTTACTCCAAATTATATAATTTATCATTTTGAGTAACATATAAATTGAGGTAAATACACCAGTGGTGCTTGAACTTGGCAGGGACGTGCAAATACGATGCTATGCCATCCATATACGTAAAGTGTGCCGATGTGGCGCCGTATATACCTGACATGGCATGGGCTGCAATCCGTGCGGCCCATTTAACACCTGTTAATTTTTCTCAAAAAATAAAAAACTTTGTAAATTATAATGACAGTAATACAAACAAAGTTCAACTATTAATCTGTTATAAACACTCTACATGAAAATAAAATAACAAACTTTAAAGAAATGTTCATGTACTTTTAAAAATATTCACATATTATTTTAAAAACATTCATATAACTGAAATAACATATATGAATTATAACCATGTTTGTATATTATGAAATAATAAACATATCTTAAAATTACCTGTGAATATTATTTTAATTACTCAAATTTTAAATAATTATATGCATATTTTAATAATTCATAATTATCTTGTTAAAGAAAATCTTTGTATCACTATTTTTTAATTTATAATGTTTATATGAATATTCGCTCGTGAATGAGTTATAGCGGAATCCACGAGAGAAATTATACACCAATGAATATTCATAATATTGAGTAAATGTTTCTCTCCATAATCTTGTCTTATTTCATTATAAGCCGTGCGTGTATAAAATAATGTGTGTATTCACTAAACAGTTTTTATTTAATAAACATTTCTAATATAATCTTTGACTGTATATTTTAAATGTTTGTATTAATTAAAAAAATTAAACACACATGGATTATATTTAAAATAGTATTTTATAAATAGTAGGTGAATATTTAAAACAAATTACAGGAACATATTTAGTAAGATATTTTATTGCAAACCTCTATATATTTATTTGATGTGCACACAAATATTTGTGTACCATGAGGTTAATATTTACTCCCTCTGTAAAGAAATATAAGAGCGTTTAAATCACTAAAATGATCTAAACGCTCTTATATTCATAACCGACAGCGTGGCATGGAGCCTTGTTTATGAACATTTGAATTTAAATTTTATTATTATTATTATTATTTACATACTTTTTTTTTAAATAACGTGTGCTAAATGGGCCGCACTATGTGCAGCGCATTTAAGTACCACAACTGTTTTAGCCTACATTAAATAGCGGGAGCTTTCTTTTCTAACAATAGCAAGTTGGCGTGGTGACCAGGATATACTGCTCTTTAGCTGTTTGAGACCGCAATGCACTGTTTTTCGTTTTAATTCCCCTAACAGGCTTGGCGCACTAGTCATATAGACATATAAATATTCAAATAATCTTATTTCGTTGCTACGAGTGGACCCGATGCCATGTTAGCCATATACGGTGCCACATCAGTGCCAAGTTTTATAACCAGTTCGGCGTATTTTTCTAGTTTAGATACTAAACTGAACATCTGTGACAAGTTCAAGCACCGCTGCTGTATTTACCTCATATAAATTTTAGTATGCAACTTTCTATTTACTGGTAATGGCTAGTATGAACTGAAAATCTCCAATTTTATTCGGATAATCTATTCCTAATACGTAGTTCCTAGCCCAGTGCATCTTCATGTATGATGTATGGAAATTTGACAATTCATTTAGCGTTCAGCTTTTTGATCTTAAAGTTGCAGAGAAGCAAATGGAGAGGTTGAGCGTTTTCATGCGGTGGAAGACCGTCGTGGGAACCAACGACGAAAGGTAATGCTCTAAAGCTTTTTATGTTTTCTAATAACGACATTCGTTAATGTTTCCATTCGTCCTAAGTTTGATATTTTTGTCTTGCATTTTGCAGGTTAGATTGTTAGAAAAATGTGTCAACGTTCTCGTATGCAACTTCAGTGAGTCCTTAAAATCACATACATAGCAGTTTTTTCAGTTTTTAAGTCTGTAGAAGATAGCAGAAGTTTGAACTTCATTAGGAGTCATTTTTGCATCAATCTCTTTGAGATAGAGTGGAGTTTAAACCTAACCGACATGTCGTTAGGAACGTGGCATGTTGGGAAAGTGTAGTATGCTGTGTTCGTCGTATGGTCAGCTCTTTTAGCCCTATATGATGTGAAATACAACCCAGAAATGTCGTGTGTTGAAGCAGCCCAAAACCCCTCTCATTTCTTTCTTGTATTGATCTCGTGTCTACCACCTCCTGTTTTTCAATCTACAGGCCAACACGTGGTGTGTACGATTCTGTTGTGTGCCTGCTCTGTATGATGTATGTCAGCGTTGTGGGCTGCAGTAGTATATAGTATTTTTTTGCTCCAGACTTGGGCGGGCCACGGCCCAATCGGCCTCGCCGAAGCTCCGCCAATGCTCGTAAAGCCGTTCTAAGTTGACCTCCTAAATCTCAAATCCTGGATCTGTCCCTGACTGGCCACACGTAAAGTGCTATTGTTTGTTTTGAACATATGTCTTCCTATCAAACCACACAATTTCAACATACCACATGTTACGATAACACATCTTTCCCCATACATCCTCAAAACAGTATCATGGTTTTTAAGAAATAGAATTCACAATGGAGAAGCTAAATGTTGTCTTAGAGTTCTGTGGAATCATGTGGGTAGGGTGTGTATGGGTGGGTGGATGGGGTCAGGGCAATGAAGTTACTTTTTTTCCACGTTCAAGTTTAAAAAAATAACAAAGCACTCACATAAGAGAGCAAGTTGGCCATCCACCCATACATTGGAGGATTGCAGCAACATAAATGATGTTGGTCATATTTTTTTGTTGATGGACCCAGCAATTGCCGGAGTTTTTATTAGGTACATACAAACGATTACACCATGGAAGCATGAAACAGAAATAGCAGAAGAACAAATGCATTGAGAAGGAAAGGGAAACACAACTAGTGGAGATATCTCACTGCGTCTTTTTCGGAAGCAGAGGTGTGACAGATGTTTACCTTCCTTATCTATAAAAACTCATGACAGTGAGGTATCTAAGCCAATGGGTCGTGCCAAGTGCCAAGCCCTGTTTCTAGCGGATGGCACCCGCAATCATTGACATCTGTTGCCACTTATCGTTAAAATTTGTCCAAAATATAAATATATATGCCTGTTAAGCATATAATGACTTAGTCATCCTTTTTAGGGAGTTATCTTGCCTACTAAAACGATGAGTGCTCCGTAGAAATATGCTCCAAGAAAACACAATTGTAGTGATGGTCGACATTTGAACATGGTAGGTTCTGTTTCTTTTCTGGCTGACTGCATGAGAACATAAGTCTGTATCTTCAGCTAGGTTTCTCCATATATCCTCGGAGGAGAATCACGGATTCAAAAATTTGAATCTGAATGGGCTTTGTCTTTTTGTCATCACTGCTGCTCGATACAATACTAGAATTTCTTCACTAAGTATCATGATCTACACAAATAGTAGCCTACATTCCTTGCGATTTCAGTGGAACTATATATTAGGTAAATTAACTGTTGATTGTTGCTAATTAGAACTTCAGGAACTACAAATGCAAATGACCATCACACTGAATCAAGTGTTTTGATTTTTAGCTTCACATGTCATAGCTCATTAAACCATACAAAAGCTGACTTGTCATACGGCGAGCATAGTTCTGTTCTTTTTAAGGTACTCAAACTACATGCTTGCATGCTCTGTTCTTCAGTTGACTCCACGTCGAGTGAGCGAGCACAGCAGCGAGAGAGAGAGAGATCGGTGCTAAATTTCTTTCTTCCATCTGTCGCATTGTGCTCTAGAATACCTGAGCGAGACTCTCTGAAGCTTTGCTGCTGATGTACTGAACTACTACTGTTTCTGTATCGTGTGATGTTTTGGATGTAGGAATAACCATGACGTGTCGTGTGGTGCTGTGTCCTGGTCGGACATGGATCAGCACGTATAGTAGTAGTAGGATTATAGAACTCCAAACCAAGTAGGTTAGACTGCTCAATCCTAGATGCTATATATACTGTATAACCCTTGTAACTTGGACCAACGAAAACACCGAGATCAAGGCACGAAGGAATTCGACCCTCATGTTTTTTGATGGCAATTTTAGTTATCCGAGGATGCAACTTTAGTTGTGAAGCATGGCAACTTTGTTTTTGATGAGAAGTTTTAGTTTTTTTTGGGGGGTGGGGTGTTTCGGATAGCAATTTTAGTTCTAAAAACGCCAGGGCGATGTCACTTCGTGCCACACGTGTGGCACTTATCATTGGGGTATTTTTTTAGTACTAAGCATTCTTGTCGGCAAAGTAAAAATAATTGAATTTGCAAGGAGAGCGTTGTGCCGCTGTGGCCATGGCCAATACCATGACCATTGGGCATTCGCCTGATGAACCAATATGACATACAGTTCACCATAGCAATTAGCAACCCCGCGATCGATGGCGTCGTCAGCGGGCTGCATGGGCAGGTGGTGCTGTTGACATGTGCCTCAACCTGCCGTGTTGTCATCGCACCAATCGTCTGCGCCCCCTCTCCAATGAGATCAGCGCGTTTGCGGATGTCCCCTAAGCGGTGCCTGTCCAGCAGGACCTCGCTGCTAGCGCCCGGCAGGTCAGCCCTGTAGATGCCTTGATCAACAATGAATGACCCTGAACTACTCATTTTAGATGTTCTCGTTCAGTACAGCTGAAAATAACTTGGTCGTCCTTTTGCATGCGTGAGCTAGCCATACTTCAGGTTGAAAAAGAGGCAAAACCCCACCTGCATATGAGTCTGTACACACAAAAAAAAAAGTATACTAGCAAAAACTGATGCAAAGATACGTAGGTTATTATACCATCAAAATAAATGCGTCCACATATAGCTGCTATAACTCCATACTCGCCTACTTATGCTCGTAAGCACGTATAGTACGTTGAAAGTGTTGAAGAAGAACAACCTCAGCTCACACTGCTCCTAACCATGCGTATTTTTCTTTTATTTCGAAACTGGCCCCCTCTCGATTGCTTGTCACGCTCCTCCATTACACACTTCCCAAAACCTGTACCTTAAGCTTTGCATACATGAAGGACACGTAGGACAACTTAACAAGCTAGTTAGTAGAGTCCATGATCGACTCCACGTTTTTTTCACAAAAATAATGAGGAGTCCAGATATTTTTCTGAACAATTGACACTCACACTGCAATTTTGCATTATAATACTAGTAGAGCATAATATATAGTGGCCGACATTCAATGGAGCAGAACCTTTTCTGAAATTTCTAGAAGCATTGTCGGCAGTCAAATATACACAATATATTACCGTTGTGTTGCTTGGCTCTTAAGTTTATAATGATATACATGTTTTCAGTATTCCAGCACAATCCAATTTTGCATGCATGAAAAAAAGGGAAAAGCGTATACCCTTCAAATTTAATTCCATTTCAAACTCATACACATTGTATACACACTACAGTGGAAGTGCCTCCCAGAATTGAACAGGCAAACATCTGTTCTGAACTTCTAAGCTACAATTGTAGCAATGGAACTAGCCCTCTTGAAAGTAGCGGCAATGAAGCTAACCCCACTGGCATATAGTTCTGTAGCCTTCACGGGTGGGTCATGTGCCATTATAGACCGGCAAATACGGGCATTTGGGAGGTGGAGAAGGGCAGAGGAGGCATGACGTACTGCCCCACCAAACATCAGGATTTTGCTGCCCGGCGGTCCTCATGCACTAGAATATGGGAGTCTGTCTCATGCACGCATTTCATGACACACTTGTTAGCAACATAGTGGCAGGATTTTACATTACACCAACTAACCTCCACTAGATTGCTAGTCAAGGTATAAATCAGGCACAATATATTTGCTTTGGCAATAAGGTCAGAAAGGTTCTGATACTGTGGAACAAAATTCCAGACATCTCATAATCCTAAACCGCAAGTTGCACCGTAGTATTATGTCTCATTTCAGGACGTAGTCTGGACTGTTTTTTAGACTCCTCATATGTTGTTTTTATTTTTAGAACAAGAGAGTATATATATGCATGATACAACATTATTGGATATTTATTTCTTTGATTAACTTCTGATCTTGGGCAACATATTACCATTCTTACAGTATCCATTTTTTCATTCTTTTGTCGGAGAAAAATACTCCCTCCGTCCGAAAATACTTATTGGAGAAATGGATAAAAATGGATGTATCTAGAACATAAATATGTCTAAAGTGAGTACAAAATGGATGTACTTTTATCCATTTCTCCAATAAGTATTTTTGGATGGAGAGAGTACAAAATAATGCAACATAGTGAAATGTATAGCATTTAAATGTGCTTATTTGCCTTTGCCTGGAGTGAACTAACTGAGACATCACTAATATAAATTATCGACTGGGCTAAGCCGGAGCTCTTAGATAACAACACTAATAAATGTATTTCAAGTCTCTCCCGTGATGTTATAGTTATACAAAACAGTTCTCCATAAAAATAGTCTTCCCATGAAAAACTACGAGTGTTTATATTTTCCCAATGTTTCCACTAAGAAGTTACTATCCATCTGGTGTGTACTATATGGCTAAAGAAGACTATCTTGCTACACGAAAACTACAGAGTTAGAAGAACATGCCGGGACACCCACAAATGTATTAGATGGAGGTGGATGGGTCCATCGAAAGAGCATGGAGCCCCTCATTATCAAGCAGAGCATTGTTCATCCTCGCGCTACGCTAGGCTTCCACCCAGTGGTCCCCAAAGACATAACGGGATCTCCCGCTCAAGCGATGATGGATGGATCTTTATCAACCCGCTAGCCCGCCCAAGCACTAAGAGTTCACATGATCTTCCTCGATACTGATACAAAGAGAGCCCAGAAACCGCGTATGAGGTTACACAATAGTTGGATTGGTCGGACTCCACCACCATCTTAGAGCGACACAACCATCCAGACTACGTTCCTCATCTAGGAAATTTTTCTCTCATCCTTGACCTGATCATCGGCAGCTTCCGCCTACCCAAACTCCTCATGGACAGCGCAAAGACACCAACATCATTTTTATCGACACACTGGCAATCTCAAAATTCCACCTACGCCCTTCACAAACCCACTTCCATGGCTTCATCCCCGGGGAAAAGCTGCAGCCGCTAGGACAGGTATCACTAGAGGTCGTCTTGGGTGACGAGGACAACTTTTGCTCCGAAACCCTAAGTTTCTAGGTCATTCCATTCCAAAGCGGCTACCACGCCCGGTGGCAGCATATATGTCGAATTCATGGCACTACGTTGCTATGCTTAGCTGCAATTGAAGATATTGAAGCCACTCTTGCATCTGTAGAATTGGAAGAGATCAAGAAAATGGTAGACCCGACGACTAATTCCTTGCTAGAAAGCCAAAGCCCGGACCTACCTTCCAGCCAACAGAATATACAAAGAAATACCAAGTACACCAGAGGACGCCTCCAAAATATTCCTCATAGGAGGAGACCTGAGCCCGGAGTACTAAGCTAGCTCATCTAGTCCCTTCAGGACAATTGTTGCATCTTCGCTTGGAGAACAGCCGATATGCTCGGTGTCCCTGCAAACATCAGGGAGCACAGATTCGACGTGATGAAGGATGCAAGGCCAGTGAAGCAAGCCCTTCTTTGCTTTGCAACCGCGAAGCGTCGGCTCCCTGTATGCATGAGTACCGATGCGAGCTCTAGTGATGACGATGAGCTTGACGGTGCCACAAGTAGAAATCTGGCAAGGACAAGAAGAGGAGAGTCGTCAGTACTTATTGCGCAGAGCGGACCAAAGACTACATGGGAGGGAGGCATGGATGCTAGGATTAGGGGTAGGTGGTCCACCATCAGCTGGCCGAGGCACCGAGGAGATTTTTCAGCGGTTTAGACTGGCCGTGGCGCTGAGGTGCGACTCAGAGGCAGCTAGGGTTGCTCTATGATTCCATTTAATATTGTTATTCATTACACATTTATTATCGCTTCTCTTTTTGAGAGCAGTGTACCATGGGAAATGCACATACAAATGCTCCTTAACATCTATGTCGTCCCAAATATAGTGGAACAACTCACACATTTGAACTAGCTAGCTAAAAATTTCAAGCTGTGACGACACAAGCTTGAGAGCCAATGCTAGGTGAATTAGCTAACCAGAGCACACACATAGTAGGGATCTAGGAATGTGAGGCATTGGGAAGATGAAAGCCCGTAACGAACAAAAGGATGTAGATCCTCGAAGTCACATGGTGGGAGTAATTGGCTTAGAGAACTTTCTTTCGCGAGATTTTCTTAGATAAGGAAAATGAACATCGCTCCCTGCCTCTGCATTTGAAATTGTCGTCATGACATATCTCTTGCAGTTGTATTTGTTTTATTGCTTTTCTTTCCTCTTCTTCTTCTTGCCTTGCACGGGCGGAGAACTCAAAAGCATATGCATATTAGTCCCTGAAAATGGGTGCGGCGGTAGGCCGGGCATACTTTTCTGCTGGCCAGTTCAAACACTCAACGTGCATGAGCAGAAGAAAAAAAGACAGAAATTGGTTCCCAACACGACATTATGTTGGCATTCGTGCAACCAAACCATGTACTCCCTTCGATACAATTTGTAGGAGTAATTCATTCTCAAATGGCCAATGGACACACCATGTTCACAGTACTTGTTTAACATCGTATGTAGTATATGAAGAATTTTAGGTGTTTGATTTTCTAATCATTAGTTCATTTCTTTAAGTCACAGGTGACTATGTGATGCTATGTATTGTTTGATGATATCAGATAGCAAAGAGTCAGTGACGACCCATCAAGAAAGGGCATTAAAACCATATATTATGTGACAGGATTGCGGTCGCCGACAAGCTATTAAAGTGAGGACGAACACTTTTGCCAACTCTATATGACATTTCCTAATGCTGGCGTTGAACGAGAGGGAAAATTAAGTTCCCACGTGGAGGAACAATCTTCTTCAGTTAACCAACTTGCACGTTCCAAGCTCAAATAACTGCTCTAGGCAAATTATGTATCTCGTGACAATATGAAAGTCAACTCACACTCCACGCCTAGAGTTGGATCACCACTATACTACCTTTCTACCAAGGTTCACAAAATTTCTCACTTTAAAGCAGCTCCGATAAAATAACATTGCACTTTGCATATTATTGAAGGCAGACCGTTGCAAATTACTCCATAAATACTGCAGCAGTAACTAGGTAGATGTTACACTATGGAGCCTGGCTCACTCTCTGCACGCTTTATAAGACCTCATAGCCTCCATGGCAGATCGGCACTGAAAATTATATCATGAAAAAATCAAGCTTCCCATTGGCACCAAACTGCTCTACACCACTGCCTATCACCCTCAGACGGATGTGCAGAGTGAGTGGGTGAACCAGTGCGTCGAACACTACCTGTGCTGCGCCATCCACGACACGACTCGCCGCTGGAAGCGTTGGCTACCAATGGCCGAGTTCTGGTACAACTCCAACCACCACAACGCCCTCGGATGCACATCATTCAAAGCCCTCTACGGTGTGGATCCCAACTTCGGCACCCTCCCCAACCTCTTCAACTCCAGGACGCCGGACTCCTTGCACGAGCTAGCAGCAGAGCACCAACAATTCAGGAGATGCTCAAGACTCACCTCTTGCGGGCACAGCACAGGATGAAGCATCAAGCCGATCGCAAGCGGACAAAGCGCGAATTCTCCATTGGCGACCAAGTGATGTTGAAGCTTCAACCATACGTTCAATCATCCATCATCAGCAGGCCGTGCCCCAAGCTAGCTTACAAGTTCTTTCGACCTTACAAGATCATCGGCCGCATCGGATCTCTCGCCAACAAGCTGGACTTGCCTACAGGGACCCAGATTCACCCTGTCTTTCACGTTTCGCAACTCAAGCCATTCACTGCTGATTACGCGCCCGTCTTCAATTAGCTGCCAGAACCACCGGATCTCACAGTCGGTGACTTGATTCCACAAGCAATCCTTGAGCGCAGACTCGTCAACAAAGGTAACGCGGCAATCCCTCAAGTGCTCGTTCATTGGCGTACTTTGTCTCCGGCAAGAGCAACATGGGAGAACTACAACGCCCTTAAGCAGCGGTTTCTCGATGTCGACCTGGCCCAGGGGGATCCATCTCAAGGAGGGGCGAATGTCACGCACTCCTCGCCATCTAGCCAGCCTGACGAGGAGGTGGACAGCGAGGCACCAGTGCAACAGCGGGAGGAATCAAAGAGCCAGGAAGAAGAAGATGAGTAGAGGCAAGCAAGGGGCCACATGCAGAGAAAGAGAGGACTAGTCGTCAGACGAGTGTGTGTGTGACGTGTGGGACCCAAGGCCCAAGGGGGTGTTATATGTAGTTGAGCCTGAGTTGTAACAGACAACAATTAAGAAATATATCAAGGCTCTTTCCACTTCTCCAAGCTCTGCTCCTCACCTACCTCTCTTTCTTCTCGATCTCACCTTCTTCTGCCTCGATCCCTCATCCCCTCCTTTTGATCCCGACGGGGTCGTTACAAACGCGTCTGCAGCTCATCATTACCTTGCTTTTAGTTTCATCTGCCGAATTAGTTTTTCAGTATGGAGTGCCTAGTGTCACACGGGAAGATAAAATCTTGTGATGGCCAACGAAATCATTTTAGCAGGATATAAGCCTACATAAACCCCTCTGATAGAGGGACAAACCTAAAAAAATGGCAAAGTGGTAGCAACTTTTCTACCTCAAGCTATCCAAATCATCCACAATAAGTCACAGCAAGAGGGAAGATTGTTGGAGCTGCCCTCCGGCGACGAACGCCAAACCAGCCCTCCGGCGACGAATGCCGGAAGGATGAAGACGAACTCAACACGAATGAGGAATTCTACACACACACAACACATGTACCAAGGAGAAAATCAGTTGCTTTGCACGAGACACTCCATGATGACTACCAAGACTACATTGTGGCTGTGCCCTCACCGGCCCCAACTTTCATTACTGATGATCAGCACATATATACATCAGTGGTTGGCACAAAAGCCGCATGACTCAGACCACTAAGCTTGTATCTTCTAATCACCCGGTCATCACCAAGCCCACTAACTAACTAACAACCTGCATGCATCTACTAATTCTTGTCTACATGCATGGCCACACCCATCTCTAACAAACTCCCGTCCGGCTAGTCCTGCTGCCTTTTCTCTAGCCACGACCACACGAGGCAACGAGCAGACTTGGCCACAAACGGACACTTAAACATAGACGGTGGACACGAACGCGAGCACAGACTCACACGCCACCGGGACACATACGCGCACACCCTGCCTCGGACCTGACCTGGACGCGCACACACCGGTCACCGCCACCACGGGCATGGCTTATTCTAACAATGATTACATATTAGCGTCATTCTAGACATGAGCCAACCCTAAGAAAATCAGTAATACCGATGACGTGACACACACAACACGACATTTACACGAAGAGATGACATCTCTTTAGGATGTAGTGAAGGAAATATGCCCTAGAGGCAATAATAAAATTGTTATTTATATTTCCTTATATCATGATAACCAAGGAGAAAATCAGTTGCTTTGCACGAGACACTCCATGATGACTACCAAGACTACATTGTGGCTGTGCCCTCACCGGCCCCAACTTTCATTACTGATGATCGGGGGGGGGGGGGGGGGGGGGGGGGGGGGGGGGGGGGGGGGGGGGGGGGGGGGGGGGGGGGGGGGGGGGGGGGGGGGGGGGGGGGGGGGGGGGGGGGGGGGGGGGGGGGGGGGGGGGGGGGGGGGGGGGGGGGGGGGGGGGGGGGGGGGGGGGGGGGGGGGGGGGGGGGGGGGGGGGGGGGGGGGGGGGGGGGGGGGGGGGGGGGGGGGGGGGGGGGGGGGGGGGGGGGGGGGGGGGGGGGGGGGGGGGGGGGGGGGGGGGGGGGGGGGGGGGGGGGGGGGGGGGGGGGGGGGGGGGGGGGGGGGGGGGGGGGGGGGGGGGGGGGGGGGGGGGGGGGGGGGGGGGGGGGGGGGGGGGGGGGGGGGGGGGGGGGGGGGGGGGGGGGGGGGGGGGGGGGGGGGGGGGGGGGGGGGGGGGGGGGGGGGGGGGGGGGGGGGGGGGGGGGGGGGGGGGGGGGGGGGGGGGGGGGGGGGGGGGGGGGGGGGGGGGGGGGGGGGGGGGGGGGGGGGGGGGGGGGGGGGGGGGGGGGGGGGGGGGGGGGGGGGGGGGGGGGGGGGGGGGGGGGGGGGGGGGGGGGGGGGGGGGGGGGGGGGGGGGGGGGGGGGGGGGGGGGGGGGGGGGGGGGGGGGGGGGGGGGGGGGGGGGGGGGGGGGGGGGGGGGGGGGGGGGGGGGGGGGGGGGGGGGGGGGGGGGGGGGGGGGGGGGGGGGGGGGGGGGGGGGGGGGGGGGGGGGGGGGGGGGGGGGGGGGGGGGGGGGGGGGGGGGGGGGGGGGGGGGGGGGGGGGGGGGGGGGGGGGGGGGGGGGGGGGGGGGGGGGGGGGGGGGGGGGGGGGGGGGGGGGGGGGGGGGGGGGGGGGGGGGGGGGGGGGGGGGGGGGGGGGGGGGGGGGGGGGGGGGGGGGGGGGGGGGGGGGGGGGGGGGGGGGGGGGGGGGGGGGGGGGGGGGGGGGGGGGGGGGGGGGGGGGGGGGGGGGGGGGGGGGGGGGGGGGGGGGGGGGGGGGGGGGGGGGGGGGGGGGGGGGGGGGGGGGGGGGGGGGGGGGGGGGGGGGGGGGGGGGGGGGGGGGGGGGGGGGGGGGGGGGGGGGGGGGGGGGGGGGGGGGGGGGGGGGGGGGGGGGGGGGGGGGGGGGGGGGGGGGGGGGGGGGGGGGGGGGGGGGGGGGGGGGGGGGGGGGGGGGGGGGGGGGGGGGGGGGGGGGGGGGGGGGGGGGGGGGGGGGGGGGGGGGGGGGGGGGGGGGGGGGGGGGGGGGGGGGGGGGGGGGGGGGGGGGGGGGGGGGGGGGGGGGGGGGGGGGGGGGGGGGGGGGGGGGGGGGGGGGGGGGGGGGGGGGGGGGGGGGGGGGGGGGGGGGGGGGGGGGGGGGGGGGGGGGGGGGGGGGGGGGGGGGGGGGGGGGGGGGGGGGGGGGGGGGGGGGGGGGGGGGGGGGGGGGGGGGGGGGGGGGGGGGGGGGGGGGGGGGGGGGGGGGGGGGGGGGGGGGGGGGGGGGGGGGGGGGGGGGGGGGGGGGGGGGGGGGGGGGGGGGGGGGGGGGGGGGGGGGGGGGGGGGGGGGGGGGGGGGGGGGGGGGGGGGGGGGGGGGGGGGGGGGGGGGGGGGGGGGGGGGGGGGGGGGGGGGGGGGGGGGGGGGGGGGGGGGGGGGGGGGGGGGGGGGGGGGGGGGGGGGGGGGGGGGGGGGGGGGGGGGGGGGGGGGGGGGGGGGGGGGGGGGGGGGGGGGGGGGGGGGGGGGGGGGGGGGGGGGGGGGGGGGGGGGGGGGGGGGGGGGGGGGGGGGGGGGGGGGGGGGGGGGGGGGGGGGGGGGGGGGGGGGGGGGGGGGGGGGGGGGGGGGGGGGGGGGGGGGGGGGGGGGGGGGGGGGGGGGGGGGGGGGGGGGGGGGGGGGGGGGGGGGGGGGGGGGGGGGGGGGGGGGGGGGGGGGGGGGGGGGGGGGGGGGGGGGGGGGGGGGGGGGGGGGGGGGGGGGGGGGGGGGGGGGGGGGGGGGGGGGGGGGGGGGGGGGGGGGGGGGGGGGGGGGGGGGGGGGGGGGGGGGGGGGGGGGGGGGGGGGGGGGGGGGGGGGGGGGGGGGGGGGGGGGGGGGGGGGGGGGGGGGGGGGGGGGGGGGGGGGGGGGGGGGGGGGGGGGGGGGGGGGGGGGGGGGGGGGGGGGGGGGGGGGGGGGGGGGGGGGGGGGGGGGGGGGGGGGGGGGGGGGGGGGGGGGGGGGGGGGGGGGGGGGGGGGGGGGGGGGGGGGGGGGGGGGGGGGGGGGGGGGGGGGGGGGGGGGGGGGGGGGGGGGGGGGGGGGGGGGGGGGGGGGGGGGGGGGGGGGGGGGGGGGGGGGGGGGGGGGGGGGGGGGGGGGGGGGGGGGGGGGGGGGGGGGGGGGGGGGGGGGGGGGGGGGGGGGGGGGGGGGGGGGGGGGGGGGGGGGGGGGGGGGGGGGGGGGGGGGGGGGGGGGGGGGGGGGGGGGGGGGGGGGGGGGGGGGGGGGGGGGGGGGGGGGGGGGGGGGGGGGGGGGGGGGGGGGGGGGGGGGGGGGGGGGGGGGGGGGGGGGGGGGGGGGGGGGGGGGGGGGGGGGGGGGGGGGGGGGGGGGGGGGGGGGGGGGGGGGGGGGGGGGGGGGGGGGGGGGGGGGGGGGGGGGGGGGGGGGGGGGGGGGGGGGGGGGGGGGGGGGGGGGGGGGGGGGGGGGGGGGGGGGGGGGGGGGGGGGGGGGGGGGGGGGGGGGGGGGGGGGGGGGGGGGGGGGGGGGGGGGGGGGGGGGGGGGGGGGGGGGGGGGGGGGGGGGGGGGGGGGGGGGGGGGGGGGGGGGGGGGGGGGGGGGGGGGGGGGGGGGGGGGGGGGGGGGGGGGGGGGGGGGGGGGGGGGGGGGGGGGGGGGGGGGGGGGGGGGGGGGGGGGGGGGGGGGGGGGGGGGGGGGGGGGGGGGGGGGGGGGGGGGGGGGGGGGGGGGGGGGGGGGGGGGGGGGGGGGGGGGGGGGGGGGGGGGGGGGGGGGGGGGGGGGGGGGGGGGGGGGGGGGGGGGGGGGGGGGGGGGGGGGGGGGGGGGGGGGGGGGGGGGGGGGGGGGGGGGGGGGGGGGGGGGGGGGGGGGGGGGGGGGGGGGGGGGGGGGGGGGGGGGGGGGGGGGGGGGGGGGGGGGGGGGGGGGGGGGGGGGGGGGGGGGGGGGGGGGGGGGGGGGGGGGGGGGGGGGGGGGGGGGGGGGGGGGGGGGGGGGGGGGGGGGGGGGGGGGGGGGGGGGGGGGGGGGGGGGGGGGGGGGGGGGGGGGGGGGGGGGGGGGGGGGGGGGGGGGGGGGGGGGGGGGGGGGGGGGGGGGGGGGGGGGGGGGGGGGGGGGGGGGGGGGGGGGGGGGGGGGGGGGGGGGGGGGGGGGGGGGGGGGGGGGGGGGGGGGGGGGGGGGGGGGGGGGGGGGGGGGGGGGGGGGGGGGGGGGGGGGGGGGGGGGGGGGGGGGGGGGGGGGGGGGGGGGGGGGGGGGGGGGGGGGGGGGGGGGGGGGGGGGGGGGGGGGGGGGGGGGGGGGGGGGGGGGGGGGGGGGGGGGGGGGGGGGGGGGGGGGGGGGGGGGGGGGGGGGGGGGGGGGGGGGGGGGGGGGGGGGGGGGGGGGGGGGGGGGGGGGGGGGGGGGGGGGGGGGGGGGGGGGGGGGGGGGGGGGGGGGGGGGGGGGGGGGGGGGGGGGGGGGGGGGGGGGGGGGGGGGGGGGGGGGGGGGGGGGGGGGGGGGGGGGGGGGGGGGGGGGGGGGGGGGGGGGGGGGGGGGGGGGGGGGGGGGGGGGGGGGGGGGGGGGGGGGGGGGGGGGGGGGGGGGGGGGGGGGGGGGGGGGGGGGGGGGGGGGG
Source organism: Thinopyrum obtusiflorum (assembly GCA_036873465.1). Lineage (NCBI taxonomy): Eukaryota > Viridiplantae > Streptophyta > Magnoliopsida > Poales > Poaceae > Thinopyrum > Thinopyrum obtusiflorum. The sequence goes on from JAAAWM010010094.1 coordinate 24,263, forward strand.
GGGGGGGGGGGGGGGGGGGGGGGGGGGGGGGGGGGGGGGGGGGGGGGGGGGGGGGGGGGGGGGGGGGGGGGGGGGGGGGGGGGGGGGGGGGGGGGGGGGGGGGGGGGGGGGGGGGGGGGGGGGGGGGGGGGGGGGGGGGGGGGGGGGGGGGGGGGGGGGGGGGGGGGGGGGGGGGGGGGGGGGGGGGGGGGGGGGGGGGGGGGGGGGGGGGGGGGGGGGGGGGGGGGGGGGGGGGGGGGGGGGGGGGGGGGGGGGGGGGGGGGGGGGGGGGGGGGGGGGGGGGGGGGGGGGGGGGGGGGGGGGGGGGGGGGGGGGGGGGGGGGGGGGGGGGGGGGGGGGGGGGGGGGGGGGGGGGGGGGGGGGGGGGGGGGGGGGGGGGGGGGGGGGGGGGGGGGGGGGGGGGGGGGGGGGGGGGGGGGGGGGGGGGGGGGGGGGGGGGGGGGGGGGGGGGGGGGGGGGGGGGGGGGGGGGGGGGGGGGGGGGGGGGGGGGGGGGGGGGGGGGGGGGGGGGGGGGGGGGGGGGGGGGGGGGGGGGGGGGGGGGGGGGGGGGGGGGGGGGGGGGGGGGGGGGGGGGGGGGGGGGGGGGGGGGGGGGGGGGGGGGGGGGGGGGGGGGGGGGGGGGGGGGGGGGGGGGGGGGGGGGGGGGGGGGGGGGGGGGGGGGGGGGGGGGGGGGGGGGGGGGGGGGGGGGGGGGGGGGGGGGGGGGGGGGGGGGGGGGGGGGGGGGGGGGGGGGGGGGGGGGGGGGGGGGGGGGGGGGGGGGGGGGGGGGGGGGGGGGGGGGGGGGGGGGGGGGGGGGGGGGGGGGGGGGGGGGGGGGGGGGGGGGGGGGGGGGGGGGGGGGGGGGGGGGGGGGGGGGGGGGGGGGGGGGGGGGGGGGGGGGGGGGGGGGGGGGGGGGGGGGGGGGGGGGGGGGGGGGGGGGGGGGGGGGGGGGGGGGGGGGGGGGGGGGGGGGGGGGGGGGGGGGGGGGGGGGGGGGGGGGGGGGGGGGGGGGGGGGGGGGGGGGGGGGGGGGGGGGGGGGGGGGGGGGGGGGGGGGGGGGGGGGGGGGGGGGGGGGGGGGGGGGGGGGGGGGGGGGGGGGGGGGGGGGGGGGGGGGGGGGGGGGGGGGGGGGGGGGGGGGGGGGGGGGGGGGGGGGGGGGGGGGGGGGGGGGGGGGGGGGGGGGGGGGGGGGGGGGGGGGGGGGGGGGGGGGGGGGGGGGGGGGGGGGGGGGGGGGGGGGGGGGGGGGGGGGGGGGGGGGGGGGGGGGGGGGGGGGGGGGGGGGGGGGGGGGGGGGGGGGGGGGGGGGGGGGGGGGGGGGGGGGGGGGGGGGGGGGGGGGGGGGGGGGGGGGGGGGGGGGGGGGGGGGGGGGGGGGGGGGGGGGGGGGGGGGGGGGGGGGGGGGGGGGGGGGGGGGGGGGGGGGGGGGGGGGGGGGGGGGGGGGGGGGGGGGGGGGGGGGGGGGGGGGGGGGGGGGGGGGGGGGGGGGGGGGGGGGGGGGGGGGGGGGGGGGGGGGGGGGGGGGGGGGGGGGGGGGGGGGGGGGGGGGGGGGGGGGGGGGGGGGGGGGGGGGGGGGGGGGGGGGGGGGGGGGGGGGGGGGGGGGGGGGGGGGGGGGGGGGGGGGGGGGGGGGGGGGGGGGGGGGGGGGGGGGGGGGGGGGGGGGGGGGGGGGGGGGGGGGGGGGGGGGGGGGGGGGGGGGGGGGGGGGGGGGGGGGGGGGGGGGGGGGGGGGGGGGGGGGGGGGGGGGGGGGGGGGGGGGGGGGGGGGGGGGGGGGGGGGGGGGGGGGGGGGGGGGGGGGGGGGGGGGGGGGGGGGGGGGGGGGGGGGGGGGGGGGGGGGGGGGGGGGGGGGGGGGGGGGGGGGGGGGGGGGGGGGGGGGGGGGGGGGGGGGGGGGGGGGGGGGGGGGGGGGGGGGGGGGGGGGGGGGGGGGGGGGGGGGGGGGGGGGGGGGGGGGGGGGGGGGGGGGGGGGGGGGGGGGGGGGGGGGGGGGGGGGGGGGGGGGGGGGGGGGGGGGGGGGGGGGGGGGGGGGGGGGGGGGGGGGGGGGGGGGGGGGGGGGGGGGGGGGGGGGGGGGGGGGGGGGGGGGGGGGGGGGGGGGGGGGGGGGGGGGGGGGGGGGGGGGGGGGGGGGGGGGGGGGGGGGGGGGGGGGGGGGGGGGGGGGGGGGGGGGGGGGGGGGGGGGGGGGGGGGGGGGGGGGGGGGGGGGGGGGGGGGGGGGGGGGGGGGGGGGGGGGGGGGGGGGGGGGGGGGGGGGGGGGGGGGGGGGGGGGGGGGGGGGGGGGGGGGGGGGGGGGGGGGGGGGGGGGGGGGGGGGGGGGGGGGGGGGGGGGGGGGGGGGGGGGGGGGGGGGGGGGGGGGGGGGGGGGGGGGGGGGGGGGGGGGGGGGGGGGGGGGGGGGGGGGGGGGGGGGGGGGGGGGGGGGGGGGGGGGGGGGGGGGGGGGGGGGGGGGGGGGGGGGGGGGGGGGGGGGGGGGGGGGGGGGGGGGGGGGGGGGGGGGGGGGGGGGGGGGGGGGGGGGGGGGGGGGGGGGGGGGGGGGGGGGGGGGGGGGGGGGGGGGGGGGGGGGGGGGGGGGGGGGGGGGGGGGGGGGGGGGGGGGGGGGGGGGGGGGGGGGGGGGGGGGGGGGGGGGGGGGGGGGGGGGGGGGGGGGGGGGGGGGGGGGGGGGGGGGGGGGGGGGGGGGGGGGGGGGGGGGGGGGGGGGGGGGGGGGGGGGGGGGGGGGGGGGGGGGGGGGGGGGGGGGGGGGGGGGGGGGGGGGGGGGGGGGGGGGGGGGGGGGGGGGGGGGGGGGGGGGGGGGGGGGGGGGGGGGGGGGGGGGGGGGGGGGGGGGGGGGGGGGGGGGGGGGGGGGGGGGGGGGGGGGGGGGGGGGGGGGGGGGGGGGGGGGGGGGGGGGGGGGGGGGGGGGGGGGGGGGGGGGGGGGGGGGGGGGGGGGGGGGGGGGGGGGGGGGGGGGGGGGGGGGGGGGGGGGGGGGGGGGGGGGGGGGGGGGGGGGGGGGGGGGGGGGGGGGGGGGGGGGGGGGGGGGGGGGGGGGGGGGGGGGGGGGGGGGGGGGGGGGGGGGGGGGGGGGGGGGGGGGGGGGGGGGGGGGGGGGGGGGGGGGGGGGGGGGGGGGGGGGGGGGGGGGGGGGGGGGGGGGGGGGGGGGGGGGGGGGGGGGGGGGGGGGGGGGGGGGGGGGGGGGGGGGGGGGGGGGGGGGGGGGGGGGGGGGGGGGGGGGGGGGGGGGGGGGGGGGGGGGGGGGGGGGGGGGGGGGGGGGGGGGGGGGGGGGGGGGGGGGGGGGGGGGGGGGGGGGGGGGGGGGGGGGGGGGGGGGGGGGGGGGGGGGGGGGGGGGGGGGGGGGGGGGGGGGGGGGGGGGGGGGGGGGGGGGGGGGGGGGGGGGGGGGGGGGGGGGGGGGGGGGGGGGGGGGGGGGGGGGGGGGGGGGGGGGGGGGGGGGGGGGGGGGGGGGGGGGGGGGGGGGGGGGGGGGGGGGGGGGGGGGGGGGGGGGGGGGGGGGGGGGGGGGGGGGGGGGGGGGGGGGGGGGGGGGGGGGGGGGGGGGGGGGGGGGGGGGGGGGGGGGGGGGGGGGGGGGGGGGGGGGGGGGGGGGGGGGGGGGGGGGGGGGGGGGGGGGGGGGGGGGGGGGGGGGGGGGGGGGGGGGGGGGGGGGGGGGGGGGGGGGGGGGGGGGGGGGGGGGGGGGGGGGGGGGGGGGGGGGGGGGGGGGGGGGGGGGGGGGGGGGGGGGGGGGGGGGGGGGGGGGGGGGGGGGGGGGGGGGGGGGGGGGGGGGGGGGGGGGGGGGGGGGGGGGGGGGGGGGGGGGGGGGGGGGGGGGGGGGGGGGGGGGGGGGGGGGGGGGGGGGGGGGGGGGGGGGGGGGGGGGGGGGGGGGGGGGGGGGGGGGGGGGGGGGGGGGGGGGGGGGGGGGGGGGGGGGGGGGGGGGGGGGGGGGGGGGGGGGGGGGGGGGGGGGGGGGGGGGGGGGGGGGGGGGGGGGGGGGGGGGGGGGGGGGGGGGGGGGGGGGGGGGGGGGGGGGGGGGGGGGGGGGGGGGGGGGGGGGGGGGGGGGGGGGGGGGGGGGGGGGGGGGGGGGGGGGGGGGGGGGGGGGGGGGGGGGGGGGGGGGGGGGGGGGGGGGGGGGGGGGGGGGGGGGGGGGGGGGGGGGGGGGGGGGGGGGGGGGGGGGGGGGGGGGGGGGGGGGGGGGGGGGGGGGGGGGGGGGGGGGGGGGGGGGGGGGGGGGGGGGGGGGGGGGGGGGGGGGGGGGGGGGGGGGGGGGGGGGGGGGGGGGGGGGGGGGGGGGGGGGGGGGGGGGGGGGGGGGGGGGGGGGGGGGGGGGGGGGGGGGGGGGGGGGGGGGGGGGGGGGGGGGGGGGGGGGGGGGGGGGGGGGGGGGGGGGGGGGGGGGGGGGGGGGGGGGGGGGGGGGGGGGGGGGGGGGGGGGGGGGGGGGGGGGGGGGGGGGGGGGGGGGGGGGGGGGGGGGGGGGGGGGGGGGGGGGGGGGGGGGGGGGGGGGGGGGGGGGGGGGGGGGGGGGGGGGGGGGGGGGGGGGGGGGGGGGGGGGGGGGGGGGGGGGGGGGGGGGGGGGGGGGGGGGGGGGGGGGGGGGGGGGGGGGGGGGGGGGGGGGGGGGGGGGGGGGGGGGGGGGGGGGGGGGGGGGGGGGGGGGGGGGGGGGGGGGGGGGGGGGGGGGGGGGGGGGGGGGGGGGGGGGGGGGGGGGGGGGGGGGGGGGGGGGGGGGGGGGGGGGGGGGGGGGGGGGGGGGGGGGGGGGGGGGGGGGGGGGGGGGGGGGGGGGGGGGGGGGGGGGGGGGGGGGGGGGGGGGGGGGGGGGGGGGGGGGGGGGGGGGGGGGGGGGGGGGGGGGGGGGGGGGGGGGGGGGGGGGGGGGGGGGGGGGGGGGGGGGGGGGGGGGGGGGGGGGGGGGGGGGGGGGGGGGGGGGGGGGGGGGGGGGGGGGGGGGGGGGGGGGGGGGGGGGGGGGGGGGGGGGGGGGGGGGGGGGGGGGGGGGGGGGGGGGGGGGGGGGGGGGGGGGGGGGGGGGGGGGGGGGGGGGGGGGGGGGGGGGGGGGGGGGGGGGGGGGGGGGGGGGGGGGGGGGGGGGGGGGGGGGGGGGGGGGGGGGGGGGGGGGGGGGGGGGGGGGGGGGGGGGGGGGGGGGGGGGGGGGGGGGGGGGGGGGGGGGGGGGGGGGGGGGGGGGGGGGGGGGGGGGGGGGGGGGGGGGGGGGGGGGGGGGGGGGGGGGGGGGGGGGGGGGGGGGGGGGGGGGGGGGGGGGGGGGGGGGGGGGGGGGGGGGGGGGGGGGGGGGGGGGGGGGGGGGGGGGGGGGGGGGGGGGGGGGGGGGGGGGGGGGGGGGGGGGGGGGGGGGGGGGGGGGGGGGGGGGGGGGGGGGGGGGGGGGGGGGGGGGGGGGGGGGGGGGGGGGGGGGGGGGGGGGGGGGGGGGGGGGGGGGGGGGGGGGGGGGGGGGGGGGGGGGGGGGGGGGGGGGGGGGGGGGGGGGGGGGGGGGGGGGGGGGGGGGGGGGGGGGGGGGGGGGGGGGGGGGGGGGGGGGGGGGGGGGGGGGGGGGGGGGGGGGGGGGGGGGGGGGGGGGGGGGGGGGGGGGGGGGGGGGGGGGGGGGGGGGGGGGGGGGGGGGGGGGGGGGGGGGGGGGGGGGGGGGGGGGGGGGGGGGGGGGGGGGGGGGGGGGGGGGGGGGGGGGGGGGGGGGGGGGGGGGGGGGGGGGGGGGGGGGGGGGGGGGGGGGGGGGGGGGGGGGGGGGGGGGGGGGGGGGGGGGGGGGGGGGGGGGGGGGGGGGGGGGGGGGGGGGGGGGGGGGGGGGGGGGGGGGGGGGGGGGGGGGGGGGGGGGGGGGGGGGGGGGGGGGGGGGGGGGGGGGGGGGGGGGGGGGGGGGGGGGGGGGGGGGGGGGGGGGGGGGGGGGGGGGGGGGGGGGGGGGGGGGGGGGGGGGGGGGGGGGGGGGGGGGGGGGGGGGGGGGGGGGGGGGGGGGGGGGGGGGGGGGGGGGGGGGGGGGGGGGGGGGGGGGGGGGGGGGGGGGGGGGGGGGGGGGGGGGGGGGGGGGGGGGGGGGGGGGGGGGGGGGGGGGGGGGGGGGGGGGGGGGGGGGGGGGGGGGGGGGGGGGGGGGGGGGGGGGGGGGGGGGGGGGGGGGGGGGGGGGGGGGGGGGGGGGGGGGGGGGGGGGGGGGGGGGGGGGGGGGGGGGGGGGGGGGGGGGGGGGGGGGGGGGGGGGGGGGGGGGGGGGGGGGGGGGGGGGGGGGGGGGGGGGGGGGGGGGGGGGGGGGGGGGGGGGGGGGGGGGGGGGGGGGGGGGGGGGGGGGGGGGGGGGGGGGGGGGGGGGGGGGGGGGGGGGGGGGGGGGGGGGGGGGGGGGGGGGGGGGGGGGGGGGGGGGGGGGGGGGGGGGGGGGGGGGGGGGGGGGGGGGGGGGGGGGGGGGGGGGGGGGGGGGGGGGGGGGGGGGGGGGGGGGGGGGGGGGGGGGGGGGGGGGGGGGGGGGGGGGGGGGGGGGGGGGGGGGGGGGGGGGGGGGGGGGGGGGGGGGGGGGGGGGGGGGGGGGGGGGGGGGGGGGGGGGGGGGGGGGGGGGGGGGGGGGGGGGGGGGGGGGGGGGGGGGGGGGGGGGGGGGGGGGGGGGGGGGGGGGGGGGGGGGGGGGGGGGGGGGGGGGGGGGGGGGGGGGGGGGGGGGGGGGGGGGGGGGGGGGGGGGGGGGGGGGGGGGGGGGGGGGGGGGGGGGGGGGGGGGGGGGGGGGGGGGGGGGGGGGGGGGGGGGGGGGGGGGGGGGGGGGGGGGGGGGGGGGGGGGGGGGGGGGGGGGGGGGGGGGGGGGGGGGGGGGGGGGGGGGGGGGGGGGGGGGGGGGGGGGGGGGGGGGGGGGGGGGGGGGGGGGGGGGGGGGGGGGGGGGGGGGGGGGGGGGGGGGGGGGGGGGGGGGGGGGGGGGGGGGGGGGGGGGGGGGGGGGGGGGGGGGGGGGGGGGGGGGGGGGGGGGGGGGGGGGGGGGGGGGGGGGGGGGGGGGGGGGGGGGGGGCGCACGGGGTAGAAACTGCCAGTTCACTCTTCCCACCACGCTATTATCCTCAGCCACGTATGTTGCATGCATCACGCGGGGTAGGTAACTGTCGGTGTACAAAAGTAGGGGTCCTTCTTGCACCCCTCTACTTGTGCGGGGGCAGGCGTAGCCACACGCCTGCGGCCACGCTTGGCGGAATAGAAGAGGAAGCAAAGTCACAAGACTACCAGAGCCACGCTCAAGACCAGAAGCATGAAGAGCAGAGGGGCGAGGCGAAACTCCCCCGGCAAGGCCCTTGCCGGGGCGGCCTTCACAGCCCCGGAAAGAGCCTTGCCTGGGCAACTTGCCCAACACCAACGAGGCCGCCACCCTTGACTCTAGAAGTTCCGACGCCATCAACCACATTGGAACCAAGGCTCGGGAGGCGCCTCAATGGTGGCATGCAGATCTTTGTGAAGACAAAGGGCCTGGGAGGCCTAGGTAGGAACCAGAAGACAAGAAAACAGCAAGGCTCCTTGCCGAGGATGCCCATGAGGCCCCGGCAAGGCTCCTGCCGAAGATACCCATGAGGCCCCGGCAAGACCCTTGCCGGGAATATCAGCAAGACCGTGGCAAGGCCTTGCCGCCCCGTCGCCGCCCCAGCTCAGCGGCCGACCCACCAACTAAGCAGGTACCCACGTGGCAGTATGTGGCTCCTAAGCCAACTAGTCGAGCACCTACGTGGTAGCATGCAGATCTTCGTGAAGTCCCTGCCACCACACCAGCTCAGCAGCCTGCCAGGCTACATGGTGCTGCATGCCTCGTTGGTTTGGACGCATGGCGAAGCAAGGCAAAGCGGCGATGGACGGGACGGGCCTCGTTACCGTCCCCGATAAAGCAAGAGGACACCTAAGTAGCGCATTTAATGTGTTTTGTCCTGTGACGTCAGGCGATAAACTCGACTACTGTTCAACTTTCCACCTCCTGTGTGCCACTGTGGCAGCCCCTTTGACTATAAAAGGAGGCCCGTGGCGTACAGAGAGATGATTCAGACTTTTTGGACCCTGCACGCTTTGTAGCTAGTCCAAGAACACCAGATAAACACAAACCAGTAGGAGTAGGGTATTACGCAGCACTTGCGGCCCGAACCTGGATAAACTCTCGTGTTGATCTCTTAAACCCGCTCTTTCCACAGCCCCGCGCCCGCCGACCGTGGGGGGGGGGGGGGGGGGGGGGGGGGGGGGGGGGGGGGGGGGGGGGGGGGGGGGGGGGGGGGGGGGGGGGGGGGGGGGGGGGGGGGGGGGGGGGGGGGGGGGGGGGGGGGGGGGGGGGGGGGGGGGGGGGGGGGGGGGGGGGGGGGGGGGGGGGGGGGGGGGGGGGGGGGGGGGGGGGGGGGGGGGGGGGGGGGGGGGGGGGGGGGGGGGGGGGGGGGGGGGGGGGGGGGGGGGGGGGGGGGGGGGGGGGGGGGGGGGGGGGGGGGGGGGGGGGGGGGGGGGGGGGGGGGGGGGGGGGGGGGGGGGGGGGGGGGGGGGGGGGGGGGGGGGGGGGGGGGGGGGGGGGGGGGGGGGGGGGGGGGGGGGGGGGGGGGGGGGGGGGGGGGGGGGGGGGGGGGGGGGGGGGGGGGGGGGGGGGGGGGGGGGGGGGGGGGGGGGGGGGGGGGGGGGGGGGGGGGGGGGGGGGGGGGGGGGGGGGGGGGGGGGGGGGGGGGGGGGGGGGGGGGGGGGGGGGGGGGGGGGGGGGGGGGGGGGGGGGGGGGGGGGGGGGGGGGGGGGGTATGGCGTACATACCAGGAAAGATCGAACAGGAAAATAGCATGCATCATTTAAAAAAGTACTGCAGAGTTATATTACATCGATTGTTGCTACGGTTCTAACTTAAGATGAAATTGTCTTGGTCATGACCCGCAGCAGCGATGAGAAACAGGGCGCCTAGTCCCGGCGCTGGCCCTCCACCCTCTGGGCTCCGTCGATGCATCTGATGATGGGCTTGATATGCTCCTCGAGCGCCACGAGGTCCACATCCTCCGGCAAGCTCTCCAGCGCGGCGGCGAAGTCGACGTTGGGGTTCCAGTACGCCACCTTGGTGAGGACCTTGGTCAGGGCACCCCGGCAGAGCTTCCGGGCCTCATTGGCCAGGGAGGCCGCTCGGTTGGAATGGAGCTGCTCCAGGGCTCCAAGAACGCCCTCGAAGAACATATTCAGCTTAGCATTGGGACTCACGTTCGGCTCCTGGGTGTACCTGACATTCGGCATCACCATGGCGGCCAGCTTCGTGGTGATCCCACCGGCGACGCCGACGAGGCGGCTAATCCAACGGTTTATGCCCTTTGCATACTCCTCATGTTCGGCGGCATCGTTCCTCCGCAGCTGCCTCTCGTCCTCCAGGACCTTGTTCAAGGTCTCCTCACGAGCCCCGGCCTCTGAAAGCTTCCTCTCCAAGCCATCCAGCTTCAACTTCAGATTGTTGATGGAGTCGTTGGCCTCGGAGAGTAGCTTGGCCTTGTCGGAGACTGTGGCCTGGGCATCTGCCAAAGAACGGTTGGCCGTGTCCCTCTCCTTCGTCAGCTCCGAGGCCACCTTCTTCAGCTCCTTCCGCTACAGCTCCAGCTTCTTCACCTTGTCGGCATGGACCAGGGCC